>WOVY01014121.1:55000-57706 GCA_013436015.1 Rhipicephalus annulatus | reverse complement strand
TACTGTCAGCAGCACATCAGAACAACGTCGAATCATATTGAAGAAGGAATCACTGCTACCGAGAAGAAATGCCAAAAATGACGTCATATAGCGTCCTCAATTGGACGGACGGAAGCTGGCTGAGCATATCTATATATATGCAGTATGCTATTCCCTTTTGGGTGAACGAGCATGAAACCAATGGCGCGAATTCAAATAACGTTTGCGAGTGTTGGACATGCGCATCTTATTACTACAACAGAGCCATTGCAAGCGTTTTTGAATAATAAAATTAATTAATTATTCAGTGGCATGAGTAATATAGATGGCATACATTGAAATGTGTAATCGGGAGCCGGCGTAAAGCATTTCACTTCCTGCATCGGAGCGGAAAAGGATACATTGCGGAAGAACTTCATAGGCTAAAGGATTCTACATTACAGCCAAACGTGCAACGCCGTTTAATTGATATCATGATGTCTCCATCGCTTACATCTGTGTGGCTTACTAATAAGGAAAACGATTCATGCAAGTTGCGTCTACTACACAGATTGAAAACACAACAAAAAATACCCTTCATGGCCATGCAATCTCTTAAGACATGTGGTCGATCACGGCACTCGAAAAAGTTGGATGCAGACGGAAAGGGTGACATCATATTGCTAGAGCACTGCCGAGACCATCAAACATGGAGATATATCAGTGAGATTTAGCTCAGTTAGGCCGCGGGGCTTATTACAGTCACGGCCCAAGGCTCAGAGGGAAACGCAGCAACCACTCTCGATATACTTTATCTATAACAGTATATAGTGGAGCCCAGCTATGATCAGAAGGAGCGTAAGTTCAAGGTCAAACACCTGTTCAACAATAAGTTTATATATAATCTTACAAGGAAACGTATATTTGCCGACATTCACGATGATTACGCGCGACGGCAATGCCTGGCACACTGGCGGGCTGGGACCAGTCTCTATCCACTTCGTAGTCTTTCCTTTCAGGCAGGGACCCTCTACCGCTTTATGCCCCAATCCCACTACTTGCATTGTGGCACTACCCCGCGGCGTTAAAGCGCCGACCCGGCGCTTGTCACGAAAGGGAGAGTGTTGCGTGACACATAAGGCTTCAGTCTTACGACGTGCACAACAGTGGATGGTGGTGGCATTGAGTGCGCTTCGTAGACGACTCGCTGTATCTCGTAGGTGAGGTTGGTGATCTTGCGCAGGACTTTGTATGGTCCGTCATAGCGAAATAAAAGTTTTTCTGAGAGGCCGATGTGACGACATGGGGTCCACAAGAGTACGAGAGAACCTGGTGCATACGAAACTTCGCGGTGGTGACGATCGTATCGATCTTTCTGAGAGGCTTGAGAAAGCATGAGTCGTTCTCGGGCAATCTGTTGTGCTGCGTCGGCTCGCTCTATTGGCATCGCGGACGTATGTGACAGGGGAGCTTGAACCAGCGGGAAGGACTGTATCAAGAGGCAGAGAGGGTTCCCGTCCGTAAAGAAGGTAGAACGGGGAATACGGTGAACGGGGCCTGCGGTGTCATGTCTGGAGGAGTTGTAAGCGAAGGTGACGTAGGGTAACGTTGCGTCCCAGTCACGGTGGTCTGGAGAAACATACATTGACAACATATCCGTGATAGTGCGATTCAGGCGCTCTGTAAGTCCGTTAGTTTGTGGATGGTATGCCGTTGTGAACTTGTGGTTCGTGGAACAGGAACGTACGATATCCTGGACGACGCGAGATAAAAAGTATCGGCCTTGGTCAGTAACGAGCTGTCGAGGAGCGCCATGATGCAATATGATGTCATGCAGTAGAAAGTCGGCATATATATATATATATATTATATATATATATATATATATATATATATATATATATATATATATATATATATATGATCACCTTTTGTAAAATAACGCTGCATCTTTGGAACTAGTGTAGATCTATATACAGGAAAATAAAATCAATCAATAAATCAACCAGACAATTGCGTGATATCCACGTGACGAGAGGTCGTTCTGTCTTCCTGTTCCCTTCAAGTATTCCCTCGAGATAAATTGGCAACACCTCTAATACGACATGACGCCATCCCTATCTGCTCGCCTTGAAAACCTAAACACCATAAATAAAGGCAGAAAAACGTTCCAACCTACACCTCCAATCCTCAAATGCACCCATACTTCAATTCCATTCTATTCCTGTCAGCCATTTTTTTTTCCTTGAACCGAGCTACTTACATTCCGACCTTTCGACGTACTGTTCCCTTTACTTGTTCGTTTGTCTCGCAACATTTTTTTTTCTTTTTGAATTTAGTTATAACATTTTCTTCGAACGCATCGCGAGACTGCCCTACGCATGCCGGCTGAGTACAGTTTGCAGGCAGGCGTGAAAAACTGCGCAGAGAAGGCGCACGCGTCGTCAGCAAATCGCATCCACGCGTCAGCCTCCGGCTTACGCTTCGAGTTTTCATTCGTTCGTTCCTTTCTTTCGAAGCGCATTTGTGCTGCTTCCGAAGCGTCCAACTTTTTCCTGCCGAGACGTTTCCTCCATCGAACCATGAAACAGCGCCGGGCGAGGCGTTCGAAAAAAGCTTGAGCCAACAGTTTGTCGGCGTGCTTACACCACGTTTTCGTTTTTTTTTATTAATGTATTCAATGGCGTTCAAGAAAAAAAAAGGAAAAAGAAATCTAGTCTTTCTGCAAGAGACGCAAAATGATAGAAG
>WOVY01014121.1:0-52500 GCA_013436015.1 Rhipicephalus annulatus | reverse complement strand
ATCTATCTATCTGTCTGTCTGTCTGTCTGTCTGTCTGTCTGTCTGTCTGTCTGTCTGTCTGTCTGTCTGTCTGTCTGTCTGTCTGTCTGTCTGTCTGTCTGTCTGTCTGTCTGTGTGTCTATCTATATCTCTAGATCTATCTATATCTATATCTATCTATCTATCTATCTATCTATCTATCTATCTATCTATCTATCTATCTATCTATCTATCTATCTATCTATCTATCTATCTATCTATCTATCTATCTATCTATCTATCTATCTAGCCGCCTACGTCTGGGTGCTCTCATGATCACCCTCTTAAACTTAGTAAACCAAAATAAGTATGGAAGGGTAAGATGGTTAACTGGTTAACTGGTTATTGGTTAACTGGTTAGATGGGTAACTGGTTATAATAACATATATGCGGCTAATTACCATATGTCTCTGCGTGTATTTGTGCACATCTTTAGCGTCACTTTGTACCGTTTCGCCCAATGAAAAAAAAATTACAACACAGCCGCCATTCACCTACATGCTTCGCATAATGCCCAAATGCGCGAAATCTGCCAAATTTTTCTTCTTTTTTTGTGCGTGCCTACTTCAGCCGTTTCCCAATTAAGGTGGATCTCCGCGGCAACCACACTCGTGACGTCTCCAGCTGCACGTGTTCGCTGCAGGCATTCGCCATTTCCAGACATTTGGCACGCAAAAAAGAATAAACGGTTGACCATACAAGATAGCGGGTACGGCTGCAAGGAGGGAGTCGGAGGCTGTCAGAGGGAGACCATCAAATCGAAGCCATGCGATGGCACGCCAGAAGGAAACTCCCTGGCTGTCCTCGCCTCATCATCAGTCAACGATTTTGCTCGCCTGCCGACCGTACGAGGCGGCGACGGGGCGACGCTTCAGGGCCGCGTCTCTTCAGCGGCTGCGCCCCTTGGAAAGAAGGCTGTCTTCCTGCGGACTCCACTCGTCGCAACTGTTTTACTTCCCGAGTTATTGTGTTGTTTGTGCGCTTTTCATTGAATGAATTTCTTGCGTATGCAGTACGCCTGTTCTCTGGCACGCTAAGTCAGTGGCGAAATACCCGCGCCTTGAGTTTCCTGGCGTGCGCACGAGGTGTATAGAGCACATCTTAATTGAGGGTAGATTCTACAGAAAACACCGACATCGATACTTCATGTACAGGGGAAAGCTGTCTCAGGCCTTGTTGACGTTGAATCGGGCTGTATAGGCCTCCGGCTTTGCCTATCGAAGCAGTGCAATGCCTCGAACTTCGGGTGTCTAAATATCCAGCCATTGTGCTTCCTTCTGAAAGTGTCAAATGAAGCCACTTCATCCGATGAAGAATGCAACTTTTTGCACTTTAACTGATGATGCTGCTGATGATGATGATGATCTTTGGATCATTGGCACCTACCCACTCTGGGGGATTAGCCATGAGTGGGTAGCATGACTTCTTTGCTTTTGTCTTGTTTCTTCTTTTTTGTGGCTCACGTTCTAATCCAATCGGTAACTACCCTGCCGATCAGCATGTACAGGAAAACCCTTTCGCATTCTTGGGAGCGTACATTTGCTAACTTATGCTGGTTAAACGCTCCCCTTCAAATGGAAAACAAAAAAGTCATGACTACGCTACCCTCTAACGTTTCTTCAGGCGACCCCCCCCCCCCCCCCCCCCCACTAAAATGAGTGGCTTGTTCCGCCCCTGCCGCCTCACCCCTCTGTGGTGAAGAGCGAAATAGTTGAGGCTTGTGCTCGTTGATGTGTATTTGAAAGATGCAGGATGCAGAAGAAATCTCTTCTAGAGAGCCCGTTTCCCTCTTAACAAAACTGCTGGGCCGTGTAAGGAGTGCTTTCGTAGTCTCGGCTTGGAATGACCACCGCTACCACCTGAAAAATTCACAGTGTATCCACGGATGATGAGTGGGGCGAAGCGACCGTCCGTCCATCCGTCCGTCCGTCCGTATGTATGTATGTATGTATGTATGTATGTATGTATGTATGTATGTATGTATGTATGTATGTTATGTATGTATGTATGTATGTATGTATGTATGTATGTATGTATGTATGTATGTATGTATGTATGTATGTATGTATGTATGTATTCATGTATGTATGCACATCTGCCAGTTAGTCCGTCTGGCCGGTTACGCCTGACAAGGTTAGACTGAAAGGAGCTGAGCTTCGCCTTTAAAAGAACCATCTATAGGTCTGTTTTTATTTTTTGAGCAGTGTAGACTCACGAGTACGATGCACTCTCCACTCGCAAGCGCAGCGTATCATTCCTTCATTAATGGAATGGCGGATATATTTGATGCAGACTGAATGAGGTACGCTCGCTCTTACTTTGAGGACAGATTGCTGGAGGATGAGTTATACGGAGTGAAATAGAAAAAAAGAAATCGCAGCATATCCACGGAGTGAATGATGATGTGTGGGACGAAGCTTCGAAGAGTTTTATCGGTAAACCATGAAATATCCGTTGGCTGCGTCCATCCATCCATCCATCCATTATATCCACCCATCCATCCATCCATCCACCCATCCATCCATCCATCCATCCATCCATCCATCCATCCATCCATCCGTCCGTCCATCCATCCATCCATCCATCCATCCATCCATCCATCCATCCATCCATCCATCCATCCATCCATCCGTCCACCGTCCATCCGTCCGTCCGTCTGTCTGTCTGTACGTCCATCCGTTCGTCTGTCTGTCTATGTACGTCCGTCTATCCGTCCGTCCTTCCGTTCGTCTGTCTGCCTATTTGTCCATCCGTCCATCCATCCATCCATCCATCCATTCATCTGTCTGAATGTCCGCATGTCCGTCTGTCTGTATGTCTCTTCATCCGTCCGGCCAACTAGTGACCTCTCGCAAATTTTCATCATATATACATCATATAGAAGTACCGCCATCCAGCGGACATTCCAAGGACTGAAACGAGAAGTGCCTACTAGTACATACAGGCGACGCACGACCCACGCCTCAAAGGAGCTTCGCCCCTAGAATGGCATTCGAAAAAACGTGTGCAGCTTGCCATAGAGGTGCAAGCTTGCTAGAACCATCAGCGCAGCTAGTGTTCGACCTAACAAAGCTCTGCTATAGTAATGCGAAGCTTTTCCTAGAAGTGCTAAGTTGGTACTCCAGGTATTATAGCTAGACTTGGCTATACGCGGCGAAACATGTGACGTGGCCTACCTGTTACGCGATGTCGTGATTTCACTCACCTAACAATCTGTTACGTGTTTTCTGGTGGTGGCAACATATCGTGTGGCTAGCTGTTACGTGGTTTATGGTGAGAAAATGTTACGTAACTTCATCGCGACGTTGAGCGATTTGAGCGACGTGACTAAATGATACGCGATTTCAACGTGGTAGCGTTAGAGAGCTCGTTTCGGAGATAATCCGACGTCGAAGTCGTTGGTTTTGAGCGAAAAATCATCATCTTATGCGTGACCAAAACTTCGAGAACCATGCACGTAAAATAAATAATAAAAACATCCTGGGTCAGGAAGGGGATCGAACCCGGGTTGTTTGAGTAGCAAGCGGATGTTCTACCACACTACCACGCGACTGCTTTTCTTTCATAGTATTTATTAAAGTACTTGGGCAATAAAGACAAAATCAAGCGAACAAAAGTACAATCAAATCGCGAAAGTAAGCGTTCAAGCGTTACTCATAAACACTAAATGGCTAACACAGCGCTAGTTCCTCACATGGAAAGTTCTTCACATCGTGTTATACAAACAAAAAAGGGGTGAGGTCAAACAGTTCTCTAAGACGGAGTACCAGTCCGGTCTAAAGTCTAGCTCGTCGTAAATGTTTTTTAGGTGGATAGCCATTTGAATGAAGTGTGCGCTTGAAGAGGTGGGCGACCACGCGACTGCTTGTGAACTCGGGTGAAAATAGCTTCCCCTACTTGGAAATGCAATGAGGGTAACACATGATGCACAAGCACACGCGTCCTGTATACATGCTTTACAATACAACATGACACATTGCAGTAATAATGCGTGGTACAAGCGCACGTTGCCATCGGGCGTCAGAACATGTGATTATCATACTGACTTCGTAGTTTAAATCCATTAACCCGCTACAAAAAGCACATACGCTACTGCGCCTGTTTCCTTAAGGCCACGTAAGGTGCATAGCAAAGTTGTTCTAAGAGAGAAAGGAAGAGAAAAGTGAGCCCCGTAACTGTCTGAATCACGGTGCGACACCTCAACAGTAGCTCACAAGGGATGGGGGTGAAGAGGGAATAAAGGGATAGGAATAAAGGTGTAGAGAGAGAGAGAAAGAGGCGTGGAATGGTAAGCCAGAGAGCGACAACATATCGAGGGGATAGGAGAGATAGGAAAGATGGAAACACGGTCACAGGAGTCCGAGGACGGGGCACCACTTGCGAGAGCTCTTGTCGGCGTCGGGAGATGGCGTAGGGCAAGTCCGGTATGTCATAGCTACGCTGTCGTCGAAGGTCGGCGTCAGGAGATGACGTATAGGGCCAGCCCAGTCGGCCAGAGTTACGTTGACGTCGGAGATCGCGAGGGCACAACCGGTCGGCACGGAATCCAGCGAGCGAGTCCCCCCTACGATGCATAGCAACTTCGAAAAGGTTCCATGCACCAAGTGTTCAAAGTACGCGCTAAGAACACGATATCACTATCGTGTTCAACTCTTAAAGGCGAAGCCTTAGGGCCCCCAAATTTTACAGCGAAAGCTGTTATGCGATCACAACACGGGTCACCTGCGGCGCCGTAGTTGTCCGCCGCCGCCGCCGGTGTCCGTAACCACTATCGCACGAAAGGAAAAAAAAACCTCAGCAAAAAAAAAAGAACATCAAGGGCATAATGGGATTACAACCCGGATTCCCTATACGCGGCAGACCAGTATTCTACCACTGAGCCACTCGTTTGCGAACTGGTCTTAGACAGCCTTGATGTCGGGAAAAGATTCGCGTTAATATTCGTAATGAAGCGTTTTAGAACAGTAAACGAACAACCTGCAGGCGTCATGCAATTCTAATTGCGTAACGATTGTGTCTTTCAGTGCTCTAAACCATTACAAAAGATTGTTCTTGATCCTCTATTAACTGTGGCGCATACCCACTTCAGGCATAATTCTTCATCGACGTCAGTCATTACACAAAGAAAAAAATATGCACAACATCGGAAGTGTGTAGCGGATACTACGCTTCTCCGAAAAACGACGAAGGATAGCATAGCGAATGCAGGCTTAATACTCAAAAATTATGATTACTTATGGCGTAGCGGGTACCCAGCAAGTGTGCTTCTAGCAGTTACCGAAAGAGCGTTTAGAAAAGGCTCCGAAAGGCCGCTCTTTCAGGTTCCGCTGTGGCTGTGCTGCGCTTTCCACGCGGGTATTATTTTTTAAATCTCGGAATTATGCTGCGGAATTTTTAGTCACGTGATTATATTGACGCGCGTATGTGCCAGAGGTGAGGACAACGAAGGAGCGCGAGTGTCTTTGGCCGAGGGGAAAAGACGAAGAAGTCGTTGCAGTCTGTTTCCTGCGATCGATAAATCGTATTTGTTTGAGGCGCTTTGTGTGCTCGTCAATCTCGCGTCGTCACACTGGTGGAGGTGCTGGGTACGTCTTCATGCTTGGCACCCCTTCGCGGACCCGACATTCAAGCCCGGAATCACAACCACCCATCGACACACCAGTCCACCGTTCCAGTCGCCGTCTGCGAGGCCTAGCTCCCGAGCTCAATCCCTTTCCAGAAACTGTCAGCAATCGCTTGCCTCTTTCAACCACCATGGCCACTGCAGCTACATCGCACATGACGCTTCAGAATCCCATGATTCCTGACTGCTTTCATGGTGAGACCTATGAAGATGCACAAGATTGGCTGGACCAGTTCGAACGCTGCGCGAAGTACAACCAGTGGGCCACCCCAGAAGACAAGCTCGCGAATGTGTACTTCTACCTGAAAGACAACGCCCAGACGTGGTACATTAACAGGGAAAGAAGCATGGCTACGTGGGATGACTTCCGCAACCAGCTGATTGACACCTTCAGCAGTCTTGACAGAAAGGAGAATGCGCAACGTCTCTTGGAAGCTCGAATTCAAAAACCAAACGAGAGCGTCGCTATGTTCGCCGAGGACATGACCCGTCTTTTCGGCAGGGCGGATCCCGAGATGCCGGAAGACAGGAAGCTCCGGTATCTTATGCGAGGCGTGAAGGAGCAACTGTTTGCTGGGCTTGTGAGAAATCCGCCAACAACAGTAGCTGAGTTCACGAAAGAAGCCACAGCTATTGAACGGGCCTTACAGCAATGGTACCGTCAGCAGAACCCGGTCAACGTTCGAGCGAGTAGCCCTGTCACGACTGCGGCGAGCCTCTGCGACAACGACAGGCCTCTGCGGGAAGTCATCCGGGAGATTTTGAGGGAGGAGCTTCGGCAGCTTGGTTTAATTCCAGCAACTGAACCGACGCCGGCATTGTCTTTTGTCGCTGATGTTGTCCGAGATGAGGTCCGCCATGCTCTCTCTTCATCCGGCTATAATGGTGTGCGACGACATTTTACTTATGCTGATGCAGTCCGACGCCCCGTCGTCGCTCCTTCAGCACAGCAGACCCCAATGACTGGACCACCACAAACCATGCAAACACAGCCGCTGTCACCGCCTACGACTTTCCCAACCGCACCGATTCCTCCGACAAGACGAATGCCGTATAACCAACATGCCCCACAACGTCGCCCCACAACGTGGCCCAATAGTGAGTCTCCACTTACCTATCAGCGTCGGAAAACCGATTTGTGGCGTACCGCTGACCGTCGACCGGTATGCTTTCATTGTGGCGAAGCTGGGCACGTCTACAGAGTTTGCCGTTATCGCGACGCTCAGTACTCGAGATTTCCTCGCTACCCTGATTACGTTGCGTACGACGATCAACGCATGTACAACTACGCCCATGTGAACACACCGCCGCAGAATCCAGTAATGCCCAGATCACGTTCTCCATCTCCTGCGCGGCCCAGTTCACCTAATCGTCGCAGTTTTGCCGACGTCACCAGGGGCAGGTCCCCTAGCCCGCGACGGGGAAACTAGACGCAGCGACCTCGGGGGGTGGGGTTGCCAATATTCAAAATTCCGAACAGCCCCCGTTGCAGACAAGTGACAGCTCGAAGCCATCGATACCGAAGAAGACGACAGCAACGACTAATTCGACGAATGAGACAACTGCCGACGTAACCGACGTTATCAGCGCTGACCTCGTCGTTCACATTGACGGCCACCAAGTGACGGCACTTGTGGATACTGGCTCCCACTTTTCTATAATAAGCCTACAGCTAGCCGAAAGACTCAGGAAGGTGAAAATGCCATGGCAGGGACCCAATATAAGAACTGCAGGAGGTCAGTTGATGACACCGGTTGGAAAGTGCACGGCCCGACTCTTCATTGCTGGTTCCACCTTTGTCGCCACCCTCGTCATTCTCCACGAGTGCTGTAAACAGCTCATATTGGGAATGGATTTCTTGCGCGAATATGGGGCTGTGATTGACATCCGTGACAGAAGCGTAACGTTCACTGTAAGCTCGGAGACTGCTACAGATAAGGAACACCAGCCACCTCACTTCCGTATTGCCGATGACGACGTCATACTGCCGCCACGAAGTTGTTCTCTCGTATCCGTGCACTGTGACAAATTACGAAATGGTACTGGCGTCGCTGAACACATCAAAGAGCTCGCATTCACTAGCGGCATTTCTGTTGCCAGGGCTGTCATCACTGTTATTGACGGATGCGCTGAACTGCTATTGACAAATTTCAGCAGAGAACGCCGACACATAGTTAAAGGCACGGCTATTGCCTATTTTGACGAACTCTCGCAAACAGAAGATTGTCATTTAGTGGAGGAAGCAGCAGCGTCTACTATCACTACACCGACACCTGTAGACGTTGGTCCAATGTTATCTCCCATTGAGCGAGACCGCCTTCTCACGCTGATCAACAAGTTCCACGGCTGCTTCTCATCCACATCAAGAGTTGGTCAAACGGCACTGACGAAACACCGCATCATCACGGATTCCGATGCCAGACCCATCCGGCAAAATCCTTATCGAGTCGCCCCAAAGGAGGGTGAGGTAATTCAAAAACAGGTGAAAACGATGCTAGAAGACGGTGTTATTCGGCCGTCTAACAGTCCTTGGGCATCACCGGTAGTACTCGTCAAAAAGAAGGATGGTAGCTTGCGTTTCTGCGTCGACTACCGTAAGCTTAATCAGATCACAAAGAAGGACGTCTACCCTCTGCCGCGTATTGATGATTCATTGGATAGGCTACGAAACGCACGCTACTTTTCGTCTATGGACTTAAAAAGCGGCTACTGGCAAATTGAAGTGGATGAGAGAGATCGTGAGAAGACCGCCTTTGTTACGCCCGACGGACTTTATGAATTTCAGGTTCTTCCTTTCGGTTTGTGTTCGGCGCCAGCAACATTCCAGTGTCTCATGGACACGGTTCTGTCGGGACTGAAGTGGCAAACCTGCTTGGTGTACCTCGATGACGTGATTGTCTTTTCGGCGACTTTCGAGGAACACTTACGAAGGCTCGAAGCAGTTTTTGAAGCAATACGCTTGGCCGGTCTTACTCTAAAACCAGAAAAGTGCCACTTCGGCTTCCACGAACTTCGATTCCTCGGTCACGTCGTGAGCAGCCAAGGGATCCGACCCGACCCGGATAAAATTGCCGCCGTGGCAAACTTCCCAGACGCCATCAGACAAAAAATCAGTGCGACGTTTTTTAGGTCTCTGTGCCTACTACCGGCGGTTTATTGCTAATTTTTCGCGCATCGCATGGCCATTGACACAGCTTACTCGGGAAGATACCCCCTTCAGATGGGGCGAAGACCAACAGCAGGCATTTCACGAGCTTCGTCAGCGAATGCAAACGCCCCCCGTGTTGGCCCACTTCGATGAAGACGCACCGACAATACTTCATACAGACGCTAGTAATGTGGGTCTTGGAGCAGTGCTCGTACAGTCGAAGGACAACAATGAAAACGTGATCGCCTATGCCAGCAGGACGCTGTCCCGAGCTGAAGCTAATTACACTACGACAGAAAAAGAATGTCTTGCAATGGTATGGGCAGTCCTGAAGTTTCGTCCTTATTTGTACGGCCGCCCATTCACCGTTATCAGCGATCACCACTCTCTCTGTTGGTTAGTCAACTTGAAAGATCCGTCTGGCCGCCTTGCACGATGGAGTCTTCGGCTCCAAGAATTTGACTTCACTGTTGCCTACAAGTCGGGAAAACGACACACCGATGCCGACTGTCTTTCTCGGTCTCCGGTTGAGACGGCATGCCCGGACAACGACGATGACGACACGGCCTTTCTCGGAATTGTGGACACTGCCACCTTTTCTCAACAGCAGCGTGGCGATGCTGAGCTGCTACCACTTATAGATTACCTACAAGGGCGAGCGAATAGCGTTCCGAAGTTATTTGCGAGAGGGCTGCCGTCGTACTGCTTGCGAAATGACGTTCTTTATAAGAGGAACTTTTCGCCCACCGGCAGCAGCTACTTGCTCGTCGTTCCTTCTTCGCTTCGCCGTGAGGTACTGCAAGCCTGTCACGACGAACCTACTGCTGTTCACTTGGGTTACGCAAGAACATTGGCGAGGATAAGGCAGAACTATTACTGGCCAAGACTTGCCGAAGTTGTCAAAACTTACGTGCAGGCATGTCTAGATTGCCAGCGCCGCAAGCCACCATCCATCAAACCAGCTGGCCTGCTGCAGCCTGTTCGAGTGCCGGCGACACCGTTTGCACAAATTGGCATGGATTTTCTGGGCCCCTTCCCAAAGTCTGCCACTGGAAACAGGTGGATAATCGTCGCCACGGATTACCTGACCCGATACGCGGAGACAGGCGCTCTGCCACGGGCAACGGCAGCTGAAGCGGCGCAATTTTTCATCGAAGCCATCGTCTTAAGACACGGTGCCCCCGCAATAGTAATCACCGACAGAGGTACTGCGTTCATGGCCGAGCTTTTGAACACCATTTTCCGACTAAGTGGTACAGCTCACAGGAAGACAACGGCGTATCATCCCCAGACCAACGGGCTCACCGAACGCCTCAACAAGACCCTGGCTGACATGATAAGCATGTACGTAGATGTAGAGCACAAGAACTGGGACATCATTTTGCCCTACGTCACGTTCGCCTACAACACGGCTCGTCAAGAGACCACTCGGAAGACACCCTTTAGTCTCCTCTACGGACGCGAGGTTACAACAACGTTAGACGCAATGCTCCCTCATGAAAATGATGGCAATGAGACAGACGCCCAAGAGTTTACCCAGCTAGCAGAAGAAGCCAGACAACTTGCCAGGTTGCGAATCACCAAACAGCAAGACGAAGATGCCAAGTATTACAACCTCCGGCACAGACCCGTCATATACAACGTGGACGACAAAGTATGGGTCTGGACACCTCTTCGTCAGCGTGGGCTTTCCGAAAAGCTGTTGCGAAGATACTTCGGACCCTACAAGGTTCTGCGACGCATTAGTGACGTCAACTACGAGGTTGTTCCGGACGGCGTGCAGTGTTCAAAGCGGCGCAGACATTCACCAGAAATTGTCCACGTGCTTCGGATGAAGCCTTACTTTCAGTGACTAACTGTGCAGTTTTGGTTTCGCCTTGCTTCTCAAACGTTTAACATCGGGACGATGTTTTTTTTTAAAGGGGGAATAATGACGCGCGTATGTGCCAGAGGTGAGGACAACGAAGGAGCGCGAGTGTCTTTGGCCGAGGGGAAAAGACGAAGAAGTCGTTGCAGTCTGTTTCCTGCGATCGATAAATCGTATTTGTTTGAGGCGCTTTGTGTGCTCGTCAATCTCGCGTCGTCACAATATATTACATGATGCTACAAGATTTTAGTTCAGAGACTTCTTTTAGCGTCATGTTAGGATATTTTTAGTCATGTAACAGACTCTCCAATCATAGTCCTCCTTTTATGCTACACGCAGAACCAATCGGCTCACGTGCTGTGGGAGCGAATGTCAATAACACACAGCAATTTGTTTTCTTTTTTAGAAAGACTGCCATTTGACATAACACACATACATAAGAACACCAGAGGCTAATCACACATAAACAAACAAGTTACACTCGTGCATATACAGTTTAACAAGGATCGGTAGAGCGGTCCTTTTATGCATATTTGTAAACCCGGAGCGCCACCGGGATGGGTGACCGGTTGCTCCGAGATGTGTGACGTACCCTCACAAAGAGCGATGAAAAAGTCCCAGCTCCACGGCAATGGCGGATAAACGAATGCGATACAGCAATGGGTTAGGGTGTTGCACGAAGTAAAGAAAGCATGCTAATGCCTTTAGCATCAGATCTGGGGCGCGATTCTCGATACATCCATCTAGTGGATCACCCACTTCGACCTCCACTGATTGGCTAGAGCATCGGCGAGCAGCAAGCCCCCGATTTCCGGTTCTTTTGCCGCAGCGTCATTTTGAAGCCACGAAGCTTTCACAACTCCCGGCACAAATGAGAAAGACGGAATGCGTGCCACCGCAACGAATGCTGCCACCGGAGATCCACTTTTGAACGCACATTTCGCCGTGAGTGAACTCTTAATTGTGTTTGCTCTTGAATTAGGCTTAACGCTGCTGCCGGCCAATCGCATGTGAAAGGTATAGGTACGCATTTACTGCATTGTTTTGAAATATTTGAACACGTTCATACTCAAGTTTAGCCTTGTCAAGTTTGTTTACATGTATACTGTTACTGTACATTTCGTCCACTTCCTTTCTCTTTGCGCTGAGATGTGCTAGCGGGTTCGCTGCGTCATCGTGATCACAGCGCCCCGACTTCCCACTTTTTTTTTTCTCGAGTAACTCAATGTGCTCCACCCAAGTAAATGTTTTACTAGGTGGATGCATTGAGAACCACGCCACTAGCGTAACTCAACAAAACGCCAGTGAATGTACGAGCGGCCGCTGCAGAGATATAAACGGCCTTCGTTCTGTCTATCTCCTCGATGCAAACGATGCTATAAGAACAGAACACGTGAAAAGGTACGAGCCGTGTGCTAGTCGCTGTCAATCCCTGTCAACAGTTTAAAGTGTGCAGTTTCTGGCCGGAACCACGCAGGCCCACCTCCAGGACACCATGGGCCTCTCATGCGAACGAATACGGCCGGCGTTACTCCTTTCCGCTTGAGTAGCCATCGCCGGCTGCCCTCACTCACTTTCACTCACACGTAGGACACAGAATGCGCAGCGTGGTGAATTTGAATTTATTCAGACGCCCTTTGATTTTATTCGGAGCATCACGGCGACGACGACGTGAGGTGCGCCATAGTTGCGTTCGAAACAGAACCAAGACACGACGGCACACTCGCCTTCGGAATCTGAACGCTTTTCTGATACACCTACGCAGCGCATCCGAGATAGACCTGAGAAAATACCTACGCGTCAAGTGAGATTCTCCAGGCAACGGGCGTCAGGTTCAGGAGGGACGCCTCGCTGCTTTCTTCTGAGCTTGAACACGTCGCACCGACATGTTCTTGTACTGCCAGTAGCTTATCTACCTTTCTCTACTCACTTCTCAGCCTGGAGAAATAAAGTTAAAGAATGAAAAAAAAATGAGTTGGAGGAAAAACAAAAAATAGCGCGCACATGCGTGAAATTCGCCCCGGTTCCAATCAGTGAGCACGCGGAGCAAGTAGTGACAGGCGCCGCGGTCAGAATTGGAATTGCGCCGAGAAGAGCATCTTTCGCCGAGCGAGAACGGAGGAAGGTGGTGGAGAGGATACGAATGAAGAAGCGATATATATATATATACTCAAACAGTCATCCTGCCGTCAGGGCCGAGTGCCGAGTGATGACTGACGCAAGAACATAAAACGGCAACCGTTCTGAAACGCACAGTCGAGCGATAACGCACGTTTCGTCGTCGGGGCCGCGTCGCCGACACGCCTGCAGACGAAGCGTGTAAAGTGAAAAAGAGAGAGAAGACGTTGCGAAAGGAGGATGGTTGCACTCGCTTCGAGTCTACACAGAGGGCTGAAACGAGGAGGAAGACTCACCCGCTTACCCAGATAGGCTGAAAGGTCCGTATGCGCCTGCAGCAAAGATAAAAAACGCGGTGAATGCATGCAGCAACCGCCGAAAGCATTAAACGATAAAAGACGGAAAAAAAGGAAAGAGATAATGGGAGAATACGAGAGACGCCCCGGGAAACGTCAGAACTATGTGCGACGCGTTCCACGGCCGGCCGATGATGGGCGTGCCAAATCGACGGCCCGACGACGAACAAAAGGAGGAGTGTAGAAGTAAATCGAGGCACCGCCTGCTTACAAGCGAAGCCTGCGAGGCACGGACGGCTTCCGGACGGGAAAGAAGCTAAAACAGCATAGTGGACAAGATTGCCTACGTAAGAGAATGAAAATGACAAAAGGTGTATGAAAAAGATTCACTGAATATCGAAATATATAAAAAAAATTCAATGGCAGTGAACACCGGTGGTGCTACCGCACAACAAAAAATACAATTGTAGTAGTAGAGCACTGTTGCTCGGCCGCCCATTCATTGACGCGCTCAGAGAACACGTCTGTTCCCCCTTCCCTTCGTGATTTCATCCATGGTTGCCGAAGCCGTAAGCCGAGCCAAGTTAAGGTCGAGGCGGAGGAACGAATTCGGGAATTCATACGGTGCACGCCGGAGCGAGAAAGACGTTAAAGGCACGGAGACGGGCCCGGCTCACAGATCTTTCAAAATGTGACAGTGCTGAAGAAAGAAGCCTCTAAACGAGTCATTTCTTCTATCTTTCTTTCTTCTTTCTTCCTTTCTTTCTTCCTTTCATTTCAGGCTCTTTCGAGTGATCAAGAACTAAAGAGAGCGACCTCAAGGCATGATGTCGCTTGACGATCACTATGACTTTTAAATTTGCTTTAACTATCAAAGGATTAAAGTCTCCTATGGTCACTGGAAAGGTGTGCTAAGCGCAGCTGTTAAAAAAATGCTTCTGCAATAGAAAGACCGCTACATTTACCGTAGCTGGATAGAAAGTCACAAAAGACGGAAAACAAGAACGAAGACATTAATGCGACTTGAATTAAATATGCCAACTTCATTAACACTTGCGACAACGTAAAAATACTGGCGATGAACATATCTGCAAATGACATCGCCAAGGGGTCATGAAAAGGTCGCCCATAAAACGACAATAGCAAACTACCGGCAGTCACACCTGCTAACTAGCCGCCCTAAGAAGGGTGGACCTGCATGAAAAATTACCATGATTTAGGAGGAACATTTCGTGGTTCCTTTGTCATTGTCACTGATTGTTCATCATAAACAAGTGAAGCACCAGTTAAAACAAACAAATAGAGATTTTCACTGCATCTATGAGAAGTCACTTCGTCAGACCATTTACAGCGTATGCGAAGTGCTTCAAAGGTGACATAGCTGCACTGTGAAGAACACATTGTTCGACGCCCTGAAATGCGAATACCGTCGTCATTTTATAAAGTTAAAGCAGGTTGAAGAAAAAATTTATAGCTTTTGTAGATCTCGTTAGCTCTGATCAACCACAGGTGATTGATTGATTGATTGATTGATTGATTGATTGATTGATTGATTGATTGATATGTGGGGTTTAACGTTCCAAAACCACCATATGATTAAATGAGAGACGCCGTAGTGGAGGGCTCTGGAAATTTTGACCACCTGCATGCGGTTCTTTAACGTGCGCCCAAATCTGAGCACACGGGCCTACAACATTTCCGCCTCCATCGGAAATGCAGCCACCGCAGCCGGGATTCGATCCCGCGACTTGCGGGTTAGCAGCCGAGTACCTTAGCTACTAGAACACCACGGCGGGGCAACCACAGATGAGAACCAACACACATAAAGAAAGAACACAACCAGATGAGTCGACTTGAAAATTGCAGTTGAAGTTCCTGAAGAACGAGACAGGATTTCCATCCAGGCGTTGCGTTTACCGAACAGCTGCAGAGTCACTTGGACGGAGAGCAAGACGGACTCACCGAAACGTCGCCATACGTGCGATGCGTATGCGAAACGGTCGCTGATATGTATACACAGGGCGGATGCGTAGGCGTACTATATAGACGGACGTACGAAGCCAGTCCTTACAACCTCTCCGCGAGTGAATTACCCGCTGTGCACACAAATCATGGGCGCGTGGAGTTCATCAATCCACCTCGATGACGTACACTCCCACGTCGATCTGCACTGGGTTATAGCAGTTATAGATCCTGAATGCGCCAACTTTGTTTTGTGAAGGGCTCACAGCGTTTCTCAGACCATTCGTTCTTTGAGGGGATTTTGCTTTGTCCGTGATGGGCGGCTGCATTGTTTCGTGCGTTTTTTTTTTTCCTGGGGGGGGGGGGGGTGGTATAGTGTAAGGGTGATTGACTAGGGATGCCAAGACACATTCATTTTTGTACCTTTAATATTTCTGCACGGTGAGAAGAGAGTGAGGAAGGGATGTGTCCTGTAATAAATACAGTAAAGGTTTGTCTTGCTTCACTGGTATGATAAGAGAAAAAAAAAACTGATATATACAGTGCGCAACAACTCAAACACCTGATCGCACTAGCCACGCGTTAAAGGTAAATAATAATATACGGGGTTTAACGTCTCAAAACCACGATATGATTCCGAGAGACGCCGTGTGTAGTGAAGGGCTTCGGAAGTTTCGACCACCTGGGGTTCTTTAACGTGCAATTGAAATAAAAGCACAAACAAATGATCTTGTTGTCATGAAATGCACAGGCAGGGATTCATCGTTGACAAAGAACTTGCATAAGTTAAAGAGCTGACTGCCACTTAGTGTGGTTAATTGAGTGCCGAGATTAAGAGGCTTCTTTCTGAATCAAACAGATAGAAAGTGATGTAGGGAGACCCTTCTAGCACCTCATTCATCTCATTCTAAAACTGCCACGGGTAGACAACAAAAAAATGAATACGCCGCAAGAACAATGCTCGACGAAAGGAACAGGTTCGTCTGGCCAAAAATGATCACGGAATGAATCACGGTCTACGTTCGTAAGATGGGATGGCAGCCACTCTTACTTAGTGTCACAACTGTCCTTCAACTAACGGTAAATTTGTCGAATTTGGTGCTGAGTCGTGAGTATAATATTATACTGCGGACTTTAGGCAGTTAGCGCTTCCAGGTAAATAGAGAAACGTACTCTCTAGTCGACACAATTTTACGCAAGCTACGCGAAAATCTTCAGAAATAGGATTTCCGAACTAAACAGAAAAAAAGGGGGGGCGGGAGCGGGGGGGGACCCATGGTGGCTACGTCCTCACTCAGTATACACGGTCGTTTCCGTCCCGTACAGTTTCCGCGTTCATGTGACGTGCAAGGATGGCGGAACACACGGCGGAGGAGGGGAGGGCGCGTCACTCGTGCCTCGTGGGAAAAACCGTCGCCTGGTGGCGCGTGCGATGCCTTCCAGGTGCGTGCGCCACTCGAGCGGCCACGGAATGCAGCGCCGCCGCACTTTGTGCGACCACAGCGCCGCAGCGGCCGCCGTCGGAGTTCTCACACTGGTTTGCTGTCCGGCGCTGCGAGTCGTTAGAAAGCGGCGCGTTGTTTGTCCGCGGAGTCCGGGATAGCCGCCAGGAGGGGGGGGGGGGGGAAGCCTCGATTGAAAGTGTATAGGATATTCCCAGGGTTCCCTCGTTCGGGCTTGAAGCCATGCGTGGGTGCTGGAGCTACGCTGCCGGAATCGACTTGAATGGTTTTGGGAAACTCGTGTCGACTATATAGAATGAGTGCTAAACAGGTTATCGGATGCAGTGATTTTACGACATGCCTGTAAATGTAGCCAAACATACAGGAAGTAAATGCAGGTTTTTGCTACCTAAAGCTGCGTTTCTTTTTGTTTTTTTCTCTTTGTCGTTCTTCTTGCTTTGTTTTTTGTGAAGTTAGGTACCTCCGGAGAAGTTTCGTCTACTTCACTAGCTTTACATTTACACTAAAATTACTACATATAACATTCTCTATACTTTCCTCAGCATCACTGTCTGTTGGTTCCCTTATAGTGCTTCAGCGTGTCGATATAGATTGAAAAAAAAAACAACAAAAAATGAAGCGTTGAGAAAGGAGGAATGAGGCGTCGTTCCCCAATCTCCAGGCTTCTTGTGCTTGCGTACTTCGTTATAGCCCTTTATAGTCTCTCCCAAGCACGCAGTCACATAGCTTACATCATCGTAGCGGCGCGAATAGTCTGATCTTTTTTTCGTTCCTTTCATACAGCGCAACAGTATCGCTTTGACCGTATGCGTGGGAATACCAGACATTGCTGCCACAACAAGATATTGGTGTAGTTACCACAAACTACTGGTGTGCACCAGACATTTTCTAACGTGACAGCAGAAGTAAATAGTGTCACGCATTGTTACAACAGGGCGCAAATGCACTATCAAAAATGTTTTGCAGCGCAGGAGAAACATTTGCGGCAACAGGCAGCCCACTGTCATAACAGAAGTGTCACTGAAATAAAGCGAAAAATCTTATGTAGCACTGTCGGATCCCGAAAACACAACAGATACCCAACAGAGCCTCGCGACAGGCGACAGCATAGCAACAGCATGTAACGTACCAAAATATGATATATCAGAACTTCCCGTGATCGTATTCTGTTGTGTGTGTTTTTTTTCCGCTTGGGCATTGATTAGCTGTGAAAGCGAAGATCCTTTGTCGCGTTCGTAAAGGGTCTTCAAGAAATCTGGCGCCACATAAACAGTGGCTGCTGCAGTCGGCGAGAAATATGAAAAAGCCAGTCACGCAAGACGACATCCTGCCACTCCGTTCCATACCTCCGCAGTCCAGGCACCGCAATCGTTATACAGCCCATCCGTGTACGCCTAGGCGCTACACACCCGGCGCTGACTCTTGGCCACGCACCGCTGCGCGAACGAGTGCGCGTTGGGGCGATGTGTCGATACATACGTTCAGAGTGCGCGGAGTGGGAGCTCTCTCCATTATGGCCGTACTTAGCGAGAAAACGTACGGTCAGCGGCACGTGCGCAGAACGACCGTGATTGGTCCACGGCGGTGCGCAGGTGATATTGCGTGCCAGGTGACGCGTGAGAAAGAAACGGCGCTGGGGGGGTCTCATAGGCACCGCCGACGAGGAGGCACACAGCGACCAGATTGCTACATTTCGAGATGTTAGTCGCTACGCGCAAGACCGACGTCCAGTAGTCACGAAAGGGAGTCCTTGTTCCACCCATTGCCGGTCACAGCTTGACCGTGGGAACCTCGGGTGTCGACGCGGGCGTTGGAAATCCATTGCTAAGATTAAGTTACGCTGCAGGCATCGCGTTTACTGTTCATCGCTAACCTGAAGGCTTGTGTTTCCTCGTAGACTACAGGCTTCCTGTATTTGAGTCCTTATGGACCAAACTGCTCGATACCTCAGACAGCCCACCGACACTTGGCACTTCACAGGCCAGCGCACGCACACACGCAAACAACTGCAGTAAAGAAATGTAGACATCTACCCCAAAATGATTAACAAATACAAGTAGGGCGAGTTCGTTCATAACCTAGCAACACTTTTGCGGTGAATTAAGAATTATTACCAGGCTCTTAACTGATCCAGCTTATCTAGCTGAAAGGGACATATACAATGCGCTTGTTTCTACCGACAATATATATATATAATATATATATAATATATATATATATATATATCTATATATATAATATATATAGATATATAATTATATATATAATTATATATATATATATATATATATATATATATATATTATTGAAAGAAGTGTATACTCTTTTTTCCTTGTTTTTACACAATATTCATGAGATCTAACAGACAATAATGCCAAGGATATATATATATATATATATATATATATATATATATATATATATAATATATATATATATATATATATTGTTTTTTTCTGCGATACGCGGATACACCGGCATAAACGGAAAGATAGGACGCACATGTCATTCCTTTTATTATTTTTTTCTTGTGTATCAATACGGAGCGGCAGAAAACGCAATGTCCCACTGACTATAGACCCTCAAAGCCTTAATTGTTACAAAAAAATCGAATCAGAACAGCAAAGATACACGTATGCTTGCGCGTATTCGTTCAAATGACGAGGAGACAAGATGATTAGAAGGCACACGAAAGAGACGGCATACAAACGGAGCCAAGCGAGCGTCCACTGCGGAGACCGGAAGTTCGAGGCACGTGCCACAAACGACACGCACCCGAGTTGGAATGGGCAGGGTGTGGAGGCGAGATACGTCACATCCGGTCACGCAAAGAGTCGACCCCACGGCGCCTCCTCTCCTGCGTTGGCCAGCTCTGGTGCGCGTTTTCCACCCCAGCCACTCCCCTCGATGTGAGTGCGTTGGCGGCGATAGCCTCTCGGTACAGACGCGATCGATTGCACGCTCGAAGGAAAACAGGCAAGATAGAAAAGGAGGAAACAGTGCAGATTGGTATAGGAGGTCAGTTGAAACGAAAGCGGAGCGGCTACGCATCTGTAGTTATTGGGTAACACATAGTTATTCGGTGGCACAATGGCGCTGATCAATTTATGTGCTTGACCATTTCCATGCTAAGTGCTGCAGAGTAAGCAAGTTGGTACATTAATATGTCGTAGAGCTACAGCGCAGCTCAGTTTGAGCACGAAGAAAAGAGAAAGGTAAGAGCAAGGGAATGACAGAAAACAAGATCAGCGTTAATTTCCACAAGGTCACAAGGGAGTAGTAATGACTGCTTGAGTATAACAACCCATAACAACCCATAACCACAATATGATTATGAGAGACGCCGTATTGGAGGGCCCCCAAAATTTCAACCACCCGCGGTTCCTCAGCGTGCATCTAAATCTTAGAACACGGGCCTCTAGCACTTTGCGTTCGTCGAAACGCAGCCGCCATGGCCGGCATTCAATCTCACAACCTTCGGGGTCACCAAGCAGTCGATCATCATAACCAGATGGACTACCGTGGCGGGCAGGTCACGAAGGAAGTGGGCTGCTCTAAACAAAAACGTTTCTCGGAAGCTAGAAGTTTCTTGAAAGAGGAATCACTCGAAAGTCTTCTTATCGTCTCGCTCCCTTCCTTATGCAGCGCAACAAAGTATATGAGTGCAGCGGAGTTGGCTTCGTCTTGAGAGACATGCTTACTGCCTCGTACAACGTCCGTTTCACCTTGACATCTGCTCTTCATATCTACAGGAGAACGGAGACTGATTTATTTTAATGAAGTAATTTCTGGACAGGAAGCACTACCAAAAAGGACGATAGTTATAGCGCGAGTACAGAACGACGACACAGAGACAAGAAGGACGCGAAGCTCACGAAGGTCCTTCTTGTCTCTGTGTCCTCGTTCTGTATTCGCGCTATATAGTAAAGTCATACCAACTAGCCCAAGCTGCCACACCAGAAATGAATTCCGAATACCACACGATAAGCCCCTTAGAGCTCAAGCGGTGACTGAGATTGTTAAAGACGGGAACTTAACCGAATCCGAACTTTATTAGCAATATATACCAAGAAAAAGCAGTATAACTTAATTCCTAGAAGTGCAATGGCATCATTATTCTGGATCATGTGATTTAGCGGTGTCTTGTGGCTTTCACAGGTTGTGATAGACAGTATAGGTCCTACAAAACACGTACATGCCGTTCAGAAGGCCCACGATAAAGCGGTAAAGTTAAACCTCGCTGTGCCACGCGGGAGCCATTAGCGTCAACCTGAGGGTTAATCTTCAGGACCTGAATAAACGTCATCATACCATATTTTCACGACCAGAACTGTCTTTTCTGTAATCGCTATTCTATGTTGGTGCGCATCAGAGAAGTGCAAGTGCGAAGGAGCTCCCTTACATTTCTGTCTCTTCGTTTCCTTTCGCCAGCGCAAGGTAACAAACTGGACATTTTCCGCTTATCTTACCAAGCCTTTCTGTATTACATTGCTCTCTTCCTTTCTTTGTTCGGATGTAAGTTCGGCAAGCGACTTCATCTCATCACCATCGTCAGCCTGAATACGCCTACAAGGGCAAAGACCTCTCTCACGTTCCACCAATCGATCCGGTCATGTGCTTGCTACTGCGACGTCATACCCGCCGATTTCTTAATCTCATCTGCTTGCCTAACATTCTGTCTCCCCCTCGCGCATTTGCCTTCTCTTGGAATCCAGTCAGTTATTCCTTATGACCAGTGGTAATCCTGCCTATATACGAGCTGCGCGCCTTGTCCATGTCCATTTATTTCTTTTCCATCGCTCGTCGTCCTCAACTAATCTTCAACCCTCTTTGTAAGCGTCCAGGTTTATTCATCTCAATACTGACATATAAAATATAATGTGACAAATCCTATATAAAAAGAAACAGGAGGCTCGGGGATGCAATTTCTGACCTCGACTATACTTGCAAAAGCTTATGCTGTCTTTGTATACATTCCATCACGACGGCACATATCACACTGTGCGTTATGACACAGCAAAAGTCGATATCAATCCAGCGTGACCTATATGTTTTGCAGTCTTTTGGCACGACTTCAAGAGCTTCATTATTTTAGATGACAATGAAATTATACTGCGACGAGTCTGCGCCCTTTGTTCATTGCCGGAGTCGCCCTTCGAGAGCGGGTCGAGCACTCAATCAAAGTTGGACTCCGGAATGACGAAGAGCCGCGCCCTGCAGCGGGCATCCACAACGCCGACTGACCGAGCGTGACAGGGCGACGCGGTGAGACAAAAGGCAGTGGGTGACAGGGGTGTCTCCGCGACGCGTCCACGTCGTGGTCCTTCAGTTTCGCGTCACTAGACCTCGTCCGCAGCACTTCTAGACGCCATTGTGCGGGATACTGCGGACACTTCTATAGCGTACGTTAGCGCACGTCTATAGCGCATGCCTATAGCGTACTAGGACGATATTCTAAGCCAGATTACTTAGTGCGGTTCTCATTGTCTAGTCAGTGCGTGAAGTTATTGTTGAGGCGAAAGCCTGATATATCTAGTGAGTCAAGAAGGCCTCGAAATTTGGCGAGACCTTGCCGGCGGTGTCGGTGTATACAGCAATGCAAAAAGGCTACATAACAAAAAAAAGTCCGTCACAAGTCACGCGACAATCAGGTAAACTTGTGTATGCCATCGGCGTACCAAGTGAGATGGCTTCAACGTAACATTAATATGCCTTGAACAATGTCCCCTTCTGTCGCCATCAACTCAACGTACGTGCGTCGTGCCTGCTACAGTTTCAGCGATGTCCACACACCCACACGACAAAGTCAATTGATAATTTACACAACGACGCTCGCTCATTCTGGACAACTGAAAAGAATATGGCAGTTGCATCCTCCCACGTTTCGGTATGGTTGCACTAGTGAATTTGGGTGAATTCATTATTGCACAATCATTGCTAGAGGCCTTTTTTTCTTAATCTCAAAGCTACAAGGAGTGCTTAGAATGAAGGACTTCAATTTTTCCACTTGACATGACTGCCTGCTTAGCTCCACGAATAACTAAAAAGCTGATTAAGTTCACTGTATTAATTACTGTCTACAATGATATTTTTAGCCAGCTTAAGATGCCTTCACCTTCAGTATAAGAATTCCGAAGGCTTTGAAGAAATGTCGGATTCCGCTGCTTTCTGAAAATTCTGGACACATTTTTCGGAACACCCTATACACACCTTTTAACAGAAAGTAAGAAACACCGCCATGATGGGCTGCGCGCGGGAGTACTAAGGCCAAAGGCGCAGCCTTGTCAGTGCATTTTTTGAAAGGTCACACTAATTTGCGCAGCCAAAAGAGGACTATGGCGGCACCAAGGCAGGTGTTTATGAAAAGGTCCTTAAAGCGATAAACATCGAGGTGGGGAGCCAATAACAACAACAGATACACGTGGTCTCTCTGAAAGACAAGAGAGAAAATGAAGGGAGAAGAATGGAGCGGTGTCGTACGAAGCGTGAAACAGGTTAGCGTCGTCACGTAGGAAGACACCGCCCTTCTAGACAGGCTTTATTCGCAGTGATGCGCGGATGACGAGGCCACCCCTTCACGTCAGCGTGAAAGACGCGTTCGGCGCGCTAGTTTCGGCCACCGGGCATTCCAAGGGGTTATATGCCAGGCGTCTCAAAGCTCAGCGAGCGGGTCACAGTGACAAACTTTGTACCCTTGTCACGCAGACACATTTGATCGCGATTGGAGCCTATCTGTAACGGCATTTCTCATAGCGATCAACAATCGTCGCTGCTAGAGGAAATTTTATCTTGAATACTTTCTTGAAAAAGCATTCCAGGTGGAATAAAGATTCATTCACTGAAGATGTGCATTTGCCAAGCAGGAATTTCCTATCTCTGCTATAGGTCAATGCTAAAGGGGATTCGGCGCCAGGTTGCGAGAAGCATATTGAGATTGATTTCCGCAATGAGGATTTTTTTTTTATTCAGCAGTTATGTTTAACAATTAGTGACAGCATGGGATGCCTGACAAAAAAAAAAAGATTTTGAAACCAGTTACATCGGATCAGTTCAAGAATATGCTTCCTGAGAAAATTATTGAAAATAGGACGAAGACAATCATACGCACAGTTATCTTTTCGCATCAGTCCTTGACAAAGAAATCGCAGTCACACTGGTTCCTTCACGGGCTGAGCCGGCTGCATCTTCGGCTAATTGATTCGCAGTAATACGGATATGTGCGCATAGCCACTGATATATATTATCATGCCCTCGTGCTAGAGCTTGATGGTAACAAAGTATAATTTCATGCACCGATTGTTCATGAGTTCTCTTACACAGGGCAAGCAGCAAGCTCTGAGCCTGCGAAACGGAAAATATGAGCCACTTGCCTGAAACGGCTCTTATAGCAGCAAGCTCTGCTGCCCGTAAAAGTAGTTGTATGCGACGATTTGAATTGTTGACGCGGGACGCCGACGGTCAATTTATAACGTTCGATGAGGCACCTACGGTTTTCGCCTAACCATACCAACGATGACGTCAAGTGATGTGGTGCACATGCGGAAGCACATTTATATTAGCTACAGGCATTCTGGCCATTACACCAGTGGGCCATTTTAAACACAAGTTTGCGCGCAGACTCCACTGTGCAAACGTCTCGCAACGACGCAGCCCTACCAGACGCCCAGTCAGCACAGTCGGTTGGCGACAGGTAAGCTCTTGCGACATGGCCGACGATTTCACTCTTTAGAGGAAATATATAGTCTGTTCTGTAGCCTAACGTGAGGATGCTGATGTCATTAGTTCCCAACGGACACCAAAGCGGCTAAGGCGACAGTGCACCTTAAACACGGGGAAAGATGAGATGAGGGGAAAACGGCGAAGTACTAAGGCTTTTCCAGACAGCTTTCACGATGAAATATTATGCGTGACGTACGGATATAACATTGCAGCTTCATATATCTTTCCTTCTTTCTTTCTTTCTTCCTTTCTTTCTTTCTTTCTTTCTTTCTTCTTTCTTCCTTCCTTTCTTCCTTCCTTCTTTCTTCTTTCTTTCTTTCTTTCGTTTTTCTTTATTTATTCCCCTCTCTCTTTCCTTCTTTCTTTTCTGTCTTTATTTCTACCTCTGGCCTCTGCCTGGTTAAGAAACAAGATTGGAATACGGCATGAAAGAGGGGTTGAAGTGTGCCATACCCACGAAGCAAGGTAGTGTACGAACGAGACATCAACACATTTCATTTCATTTCATTTCATTTATTTTCTCTCAATACACAAGGCGTTACAGAGAGGAGTGGTGGAAAAAACAAGTAACAATCTGCACAAACAAATGGAGCATGTTTAAAAAGGGTATGCGTTTATGGTACTCTTGAAGTTGGCCGGGTCAGTGATGGATGCGATGGAAGCGGGAAGGTGATTCCAGTCCGTGCTTGTTTGGGCACGAATGAATTAAAATGGAGGTTTGTACGGCTGCTTGTAATTCCAACTTTGAAGTGGTGATTGCTGCGGGATGAAATGTAGGATGGCGGCAAAAAAAGCGAGTTACTCAGTGAGTGCATGGTATGGTACAACTTGTGGAAGAGGCACAAGAGCGAGATTTTGCGGCGAAATGATAGGCTAGGTAGATTTAAAGTTGACTTCATATAGGTTACGCTTGCTGTGCGGGAATAGTTCGACAAAATGAAACGAGCAGCGCGATTTTGAATTGCTTCGATGCTACTGATATAGATGTGTACGTGGGGATCCCATACAGATGATGAATATTCTAGCTTTGGTCGGACTAATGTTTTATAGAGCAGAAGTTTCAGTTGCATCGGGGCAAGGGAGAAGTTACGGCGTAAATAACCAAGTGTGCGGTTAGCATTGTTTTTTAATAAGGTCAATGTGAGACTGCCAGGAAAGGTTGTCAGAAATTGTAACGCCAAGGTACTTGTAAGAGCTAACTTTAGTAAGGGGAGAATTATTAAGTACATAGTTAGTAGAAATACTGGATGTTCACATAAACAAAAAAGAACAGCTTCTGTGTTATTTGATTGCAACATACAACATAGATAGATAGATAGATAGATAGATAGATAGATAGATAGATAGATAGATAGATAGATAGATAGATAGACAGACAGACAGACAGACAGACAGACAGACAGACAGACAGACAGACAGACAGACAGACAGACAGACAGACAGACAGACAGACAGACAGACAGACAGACAGATAGATAGATAGATAGATAGATAGATAGATAGATAGATAGATAGATAGATAGATAGATAGATAGATAGATAGATAGATAGATAGATAGATAGATAGATAGATAGATAGATAGATAGATAGATAGATAGACAGACAGACAGACAGACAGACAGACAGACAGGCAGGCAGACAGGCAGACAGGCAGACAGGCAGACAGGCAGGCAGGCAGACAGACAGACAGACAGACAGACAGACAGACAGACAGACAGACAGACAGACAGACAGACAGACAGACAGACAGACAGACAGACAGATAGATAGATAGATAGATAGATAGATAGATAGATAGATAGATAGATAGATAGATAGATAGATAGATAGATAGATAGATAGATAGATAGACAGACAGACAGACAGACAGACAGACAGACAGACAGACAGACAGACAGACAGACAGACAGACAGATAGATAGATAGATAGATAGATAGATAGATAGATAGATAGATAGATAGATAGATAGATAGATAGATAGATAGATAGATAGATAGATAGATAGATAGATAGATAGATAGATAGATAGATAGATAGATAGATAGACAGACAGACAGACAGACAGACAGACAGACAGACAGACAGACAGACAGACAGACAGACAGGCAGGCAGGCAGGCAGGCAGGCAGGCAGGCAGGCAGGCAGACAGACAGACAGACAGACAGACAGACAGACAGACAGACAGACAGGCAGACAGGCAGACAGACAGACAGACAGACAGACAGACAGATAGATAGATAGATAGATAGATAGATAGATAGATAGATAGATAGATAGATAGATAGATAGATAGATAGATAGATAGATAGATAGATAGATAGATAGATAGATAAACTCTTCTGAGGTCCTGGCAGATCCGAATTCACACCCATCTAACAGGGGGGAGAATCGCGGGTCGCTTCCACGTAGGAACTGGGAAAAAAAAGAAAAAAGTAGGTCATGCACGCGCTCACTCAACCTTCTCTTGCTCCATTTTCCCGATAGCGAAAGGGGTCCTAACTTTTATCTTTCCGTGTTAACTTTTTTTGCCTACAATGGTGTCTTCATTGCACGGTTCTATATGGCTTTCACATTTCCGAATTCCATGTTATCGCTTCATCTGCGGTGGAAATGAGCCGCGTATAATGGTTTCACGAAAGCTCGCCCTCAAACAACGCATTTGGAAAACATGGCTCATAAGCCAGATACCAATGTGTGGTTTGTTCCACTGCATCGTAAAGTAAACGCGGTTTGTACACAAGACGGGAAAACATGGGTAATCTGTTCCGGAATGAACGATGAATCGAGGAACAAACTGGACTCACTAAAACAAGCTCATAATGCCTATTTCTCATCCTCATCTTCTCAATATGTTGAACACCGGCAAACAACAAGCGCGATCACATGACGAAAAAAAAAGAAAAGGGCTGAAAAAAAAATGATTGTGCATAAACTTTGCGCCTCCCAGCAAAGTAAGCCAGCGATAACAAGATGGTTCGTAGAGAGTTGTACGTTCCGAAATATTTTGTATGCGATGGACACTCCTTTATGACCAGATAAACAGCGGTCCTAGAAGGAAAGTATGCCATCAAAAACAGCATAAGTCGCAGAGAGCTGTACACTCTGCAAGATTTTGAGTGTGATGGACACTCCTTTATGACCGGACTTCGGCTGGCTAATTGCCGAAAATCGCTTGCGCACGGCAAACACAACGCAAAGCTAACAAAAGTATGGCCTTGTTTTATTGCGATGAGACAACCGCGCTCCGTTCTACTGTTATCACGTGTAGTGCAGTGCACACGCTCTACTCTCATGATAGCCAATCACGGTCATTTCTAGAAAACCATTGCCGTAGACAATGGGGGAACTGGAGGGGGAGGGGAGGGGGAGTCAATCATTTCTCACTACCGAAAATTAAACGCTGAGTGTGTAAATTAAACGCTCTACTACGCCGTCTAGTTCAGGTGGAGCAGTGGTTATACCATCACAAGGGGTAACTCGGTGTTTTAAGACTTCACATGTGACAACGTCAACGACGACAGAACTCGAGGCTCTGCGCAATGCACTGGAACACATCAATTCAGAAGAAAGACCAGGTAAATGGGCTGTGTTTTCTGACTCAAAACCAGCGTTACAGTGCCTGATATCAGTTCTCCGACGCGGATGCCACGACCAGTTTACCTACGAAACCGTGAAACTTCACCACCTGTTAATACAAAAAGGCCATGACATCGTCTTTCAGTAGTTACCTGGGCATAGTGGTATAGGCGGCAATGATTCTGCAGATCATGCTGCTCGCACGTCACATAAAGAAGCGAACAGCGTTCAGATACCGCTTTCAAGAGCGGATGCGGCGAGGCAGATTCGTCAACTGGCCCGCAGTCTCATACTGACTGAGTGGAACACAACAAGCATACGACGTACACGACTGCACGAGCTCGACCCTTCACTACAACTCCGGCCTCCACCTGGCCTACATCGACGTGAAGCTTCGCTTCTCTATCGCCTTTGGCTGGGAGCTGCTTTCACGAAAGATTATACCACGTTAATCAGAATTACTGACAGTGCGGCGTGCGATGTTTGCGGCACCGACGAAAATATCGAACACCTTCTGTGCCATTGTCCTCGATTTGCCTCAGATAGACAAAAACTTGCCAACGCAATGCGGCGACTGGATGATCGGCCTCTTTCTGTGCAGGTGCTATTACAGCAACGTACACATGACTCGACAGCTCACAAGGCAGTGAAAGCCCTGCTGTGTTTCCTAAGAAAGACAGGCTTGTGTGAACGTCTCTGACATGCGGTAGAGTTCTACACGCTGCAGTGAAATTACTGTCAGTCTCTCCCCCACCCCCTTTTTCCCTCCCTTCCCTCTTTCTCGTCTTTCTTGTCCCCTTCCTTAATCCCCCAGTGTAGGGTAGCCAACCGGATGTCTTTCTGGTTAACCTCCCTGCCTTCTCCCTTTTTGTTGCTTCCTTCTCCTGAGTGTAGATATATACACGGACACACAAAGACACGAACAAACACAAATAATATATGGTAAAGCCCTATCCAAGCCCCGCTTTCTTTCCTATCTCCACAATACACTTGCGAAACCGTATGACTAAAACAACATATAATGCCTGCAAAGGGCTGAAGAGAGGCCATATATAGATTTTTGGAGTATCATTCATTATAGCCGTAAGATTGTTTGTGATGTTATAAATTGTGGCGTTCATCTTAGCCAAATCACTACATAGCAATCATTAATACACAGCGTTACATGAATTTTGGCACATAAAGTGATAAATGGCTTGTCGCGTACTATCGTACACAGCGACGAGGACGAAGTCCCTGCAGGGTCGAGGAGGCACGCGCAGGCCGTGAAATAAAACAGTTGGTTTTCGTCATTCAATATAGCAGAATCCTTCTTCTCCTGCCCCTTCCGCTGCATATCCATATATGTCACTCATTCATTCACCACCACGTGAGGAATTCAATATATCGGGTCATATTTGGTCCCCATACTCCCCATTCGTTATAAAGACAGATTCGACATCTTTATATACGTCCACATATAACATTTCTGTAATAGATACAGAGGAATCACAGAACACGAGGCAAGATGAAAACAGGAGAAGCTAGCTATAGTCCTGTCTTTATCTTGTCTCGTGATCGATAATTGTGCTATGCTTTTCGAAGTATGATGATTTACCAATACGGGCAAGCTTCCACTTCTCTGAACTCCACAATATAACTTTGAAATGTGTGTGAACGAGGATTAAATTGAAAAGCTTTTCGACGGAAACACACCATTACACGCCACTTATGAAATAGCCAGATCAAGTACCATATTATTGGCGTTGACGACAAGCAAGCCCAAGTGGGTTGCTTCACTAATGACACTGTAATCAAAACAATTGCGCTACTCCTGTCAGCATTCACTCCATGATACGTTCCGTTAAAAGTCACGTTTTAAACCCACTGTCGAGCAAAGGAAGAATGTGCAAAAGCAATCAGATCAGGTCATCATCTACAGACAGGTCTGACATAAAGTTTGTTTAGAAAGAAAGCCCTTGCATTTCGTTTTATTTTGTTCCTTCACTGGCATGCCAATAAACGCACTCTTCCATTTAAGCATCGCACAATCCGAGAGAGCAAATGCCACCGCCGTATGCAACAATGTACCTTGAGTACTCCACACGTCGCCAGCAGACCCCACCAGGAGTGCCTACGTACGTTCGTACTCGCATACATACATACATACATACATACATACATACATACATACATACATACATACATACATACATACATACATACATACATACATACATACATACATACATACATACATAAGCGCAGAGTAGATTCGAGCATGCGTTGTCTCACTTTTTGCTTTTTTGGGCCACTCTACATCCCCGACCAATCACCAATCCTGTCGACGCGTTAAGGACACTCGGTCAAAAAAAGACACGAAACAAAGGCAAAACAAAAGAACGCAGCCACCATTTCGGTGAACGCGCCAGCTCACGCCAAACAAACCACTCCCCTCGCTTCCGCCGTGCTCGACAAAACGCGGGCTACGTACACAGATACGAATAGCCGCGAACAGCGACGAGAACTCAAAGCTCTCAACGCCCTCCAAGCGTCGCCATCACACGCCGAACCACACCACCACCACCCGTCGTCGTCGAATGTCGCTGGCGAACCAACGTGGAGGAAGAGAAGGCTTTTTTTTTTCTTTTTTTTTCTAAATTATTTTTATTGCCCAATGGCACGCCCGGGACATTGAGGGCTCGCAACTTAAACCCAAAGACAAACACGCGACCGACCTCGCATGGCAGAGCCCTCCACAGTCTCTTCTCTCAACTCTCCCAAAGTCCTGCGCGGGAGACTCGAACGGTCCTCGACAAAGCCCGCCGCGCCTGATGGCACAGCTGTTCCGCCGAGTCATTCCTGACGCTTGTGGACTATTTTACGGGCGCTTTTCGATGTCGTCACGTTGCCCTGTTAATCTTACCGCTTTGCATCCGCAGTAAACGAACAATGCCGCGTTTGACGTATACTCAGTCCTCACGCATTCAAAGAGGACGATTTCGCGCCAACTATAACGCACACACTTTTGTTTCCATCGTATCCAGTTCGGGCGATATCGGCGCAGTTTCGAATCCAGTGCGCATATCACAGCCAGCGTTACCTTGCGACAACGCTGGCTTCATTATTCGGCGCGACATCAGGTGGTTATAAGAAGCGATATTGCATATCAGACGTTACGTTAAAAATGGATGTCGCGTTTGAATCCGTGTGTACTGGTGTACGTGAACTTTACCTATTCGAACTTGTGCTCGACTACTACTGACTCGTGAGCTGTCCGATTGTTTGCACATCTTGTGTTCTACTGTACGACATTTCGTGCCTTTTCAATTTTCTCATTGCATGATTCCTATGTTAATCGCAGAGTAGCCAGTGCCGCCACAAAGGTAACAACCTCGTCTATTGATCGTTTCATTAAAAAAAGTGTCTGGGCGGAAGTAAACACATAAAAACGGTTGGCTTAGTGCATTCGAAATTTCATGATCTTCGAGGGCGGAAGTACTAAATGCCTCATCAAACCCGAATTTCAACCCTCGGCGTCCCGCGTCAGAGATCCGTGGCGCCGTGGAAGAGGGATGCAAAAAATAATGTGATGGAGTCCCCATATGACGTCATCGTGTCACCACAGATCGCAAAAATTTGTGACGTCCTTATGATGCCATCATGGCTTCACTGCCACGTCACGTAGAGTGACGTCACGTGGACGATACCAGTTGCAAAAATTTTTCAAAGTGTGGCACGGTAGAATCCACACATTTACTGAGAACAACAACATGACTTCCGCCTTGTAATCGAATACGGGACCCTGCGAAAAGTTTTCGTTACTCACGTCGCGACGTACTAAATTAGGACAACATTCGTTCTACGTAACATCGCCTATAGGTAAGTGATGGAACGACTCTATACTAGTGCCGCGAAGTGTCAACAGTCCTTCGCCTAGCATGTACATAGGAAACCACCACACAACACGCTTTCACATGAAGCCGTTCCCTTGAACACCATAATATGTTTTACACGAGCGAACATGAACGATTTCCAGACGTGGCAACGCCTTCTAGATGTTCTAAAAGCCGCAATACACGGCACTTTTGAGTCATCGCAGGAACTTTTCCTCCCGATTCCCTTCTTGCGAACTTATATTTCTTCATTTTATTGGAGTTGCAGTGACGAAAGCATTATGTTACGTCATTTATGTTATCACGTAACTGTTGCTTCGCATTTTATCAATTATATTATCATGACTAACCTTTCTAGCTTGTTTGTTGCTTGTGAACACTGCCACATACCCGCTCTGGGAATTGACCAAGAAAACTTGTAGTAGCCCATACGTCAACACCATACAATGATTCTCAGTCTATTACTAAAATGTACAAAGAAAGAAAAAAAAAAGAATTTGTAAATTATCTTTCAAGAATAAACGAAAAAGAGTAACAAAATAAAAATTAATCAATAAAATAAAAGGGGAGCTAATGCCATATCGTAAGACCGAAATTTCGAGCTAACCAGACAGTTGAGTTTACCTCACACGGTATAAAACGAATGGAAGGCCTACATTTATCCACATTACCTGTTATATCAACAATATTCGTCAAGTATATATTGAAGCAGACGTCATATTGGCATGCGTTCAGATTCTTGAATAAAATTATTTTACGCACGTTTTTTTTTTCTACCCGTGAAGTTGATTTGTTATGAACTATTTGTTATCCAAACGAATTTGCTACCCGTAAGACATTTTTTTTAACATTTCATCATCATCATAGTTTATGCCTACGAGTATATTGTGGACAGAAACTGCTTTGATCTTCTTTGGGTCTCAATAAACGAAATATGAATTTCAAGGCTCTAAGATACTTTGTCGAAATAGGGGTGAATTACTCAAGTTCTAAGGAAAGGTACATACAGTTAACGTGCGTAGTTAATTTCAGGTACGCGCACATGAACAACGCATCATCTTACTACACATGTAATTTGACGAGAACTTTTGTGCACGTGTTTGTGTGAGCAAGACAGAGAGAGAGAGAGAAATAGACGTCGATCTACGGGCTTTTTGAGTGCATCGCCACTTGGTTATATACGATTAAGAATTTCTTTTATTGCTCAGTCTATTTTCATGCTATCGCTATTAATGCTATTGCATGTTCGCGCTTTAATTTCTGTCACACCGGTGTATCAGGCTCCCGTTGTGACCAAACATTGTGAATTCATAACAGACGGAAGATAACAAGAACAAGTGTCTGCTTGCAATAAATGTTCATGTGTAACATACAAAAAAGACAAATGGAAGAAATAAACTTGACGGTGTTAGAGATACCTCACTGGTTAGCCCTGGTTCGCGAATCACATAATCATTTAAGGAAAGAGCTCAACTATACAGCTGTCCCACGTAGCGCACAGATAGCGCGCAAGCGGTCGTGCCTTAACCCTTGTCAGAAAGATTATACTTGGCAGGCGGGCCAAAGGATCCCCTCGAGCACTCAGTGGCTTGCAGTGCAATATTAGGCGTGCACGCGCGTACGTTAAGTCCTTCCTAGGAGAAGCATACACCCAGATCCACAGGGAGGTGACGGGATGAAAGCAAAAACAAGCTATTCCAGAGAAAGTACACAGTCCGTTCACACGTCACCACTTGGCTGTTCAATAAAATGGAATGGGTCAAGACCGGAGAAGGCTGGGAAAGTGACAGCTGTGGACAGCAAGTGGCGGCTCCCGAAAACAATCCGCCAATCTCTCCCTGATGCTGCCTTGACGTATACAGTATTGCGAGTTTTCATCAGTTTGGCGGTGTGTGTTCGTCTGAGTGCATGTATCTGTGAGTGTGTACTAAGTGAGTGAGAGAGTGAGTGAGAGTGTGAGTGAGTCGGATTCTTACGCATTAATACAAAGCGCCGAAGCAGAAAATTACAATAACCCCGGGTCCCCCTAGTGGTTTCTACTCATAGAAACACCAAACAAAAACTGAGTATAGACTTCTGATACTATATATATGTATACATTGGAATACTTGTGAACTGCTGCTTAAAAGGATCGTTCCGTCATCGTCATCATCATATTATTATTATTATTATTATTATTATTATTATTATTATTATTATTATTATTATTATTATTATTATTATTATTATTATTATTATTATTATTATTATTATTATTATTATTATTTCTGTTGCTCTTGTTGTTGTCCACAAACTCAACAAGCTGCGACAAGCACATACGAAAAGAAAGAAATCACTTCCGGCGCTTGTTTCACCTTGTTCCTGCCTCCTCAACGCTTTGACCCTGAATGGAAATATATATCACATCAATTCATAGACATCAAAGACCAAAACTGCCGTCTCCTTATGTGAATGAATCGGTTACGTTTAAAATGATGGCGACGGGAACTGCTTGAGGGAGCACCGTTAAACATTCTTGGTGGGAGTTCTTTAAAAGGCGATCACCTTGCCAATGTTTGTTTTCGAAAGCTGATAAACTTTCTTTTTTGTGCGGGGGTTTACGTCCCAGAACTACAATACGGATTACGAGGGACGCCACAGTGGAGGGCTCCGGAAATTGTACGCCAGGACTATTCTAAATTTTCCGTAAAAAAAAAGAGGGGGAGGGGGAGGGGACAGGCAACTCATCAAGGGGCAAATATCAGTCAATGGTACGTTTTCAAAAAAAAAAAGAAAGAAGACTTGGTCACAGGACAAGATTTTACCCTTTGAAACAGAGTGCCATTCAAACGGTGCACCTTTCAGACATGACATAAGTGTTTCCTGTATACAGTTGCTTTTTTTTTTTACCTGTTCGGCTACGCGATCTCAAGCGCGATGTCGTTCTCGTGTTGCCCTCACCGCTAAGCCGAGCGTCACACGCGGCTTTAGTCAATCAGGCACTGACCTCTCCTTTCGCAGGTCAATGGCCCGCGGGCACTTTCGTTTTTTGTCTTCTTTTTCCTCGAGCCTCCATATATGCACGAAAGACAGAAGACAAAACGGCGTCACTTTTGCATTTTTGTTGTTGTTTCCGCGAACTACACTGCGCCATTATCTTAGCTCGCATTCTCACTCCTATCTTCGCTTCAAAACGGCCGGAGTCCAGATGAGGAGGCAAGCCACGTTTCTAGCTTTGCAACAAAAACACTGCCACGTCTAACCAAGAGTCAATTACTATACGCAAAGCAGCCACATTACAATGTACGTCTGCGTGACCCAATTATCTGGTACCCTCAACTACAGCATCTCTCATGAGCTGAGTGGCTAAGGAAAATTCAGGTAATAAACCGCTGTACACCTTCATAAGGAATATAAACCGCATTGACTGATTGATATGTGGGGTTTAACGTCCCAAAACCACCATACGATTGTGAGAGACGCCGTAGAGGGCGCCTTTTATGAAGCCGAAATTTCCAGAGCCCTCCACTATATAGTGGAGGCCTCCGGAAATTTTGAGTTAACAAACCGCGTTTAACAAGCAAATGAACGTTTACGTGAGCAATGTTAAACATCGTTCATCTCTGGAATTCCCGCGTGTACTATTGAACAAAGTACTTTCATAATATCGGAGGCATTGTGTCCAAAAAGCATGATATTCCTACATGCATGTTGATATTTTGTGGGACAATGCGCGTGTGTGCCTGACGAAGAGGAAGAAAGGTGCTCTCCGCTCGTTCGCTGGTGAACCGGTCACGCCATTACTGCTGGTTTTGAGTAAATCTCATCCACAGCCTCGTCGATACGGCGTCGTGTCTTATTCGTAACAATATGATTACGAGAGGAGGGATCCAGAAATCTAGACCTACTGGTGCTCTTTAACGGGCACTGACGTCGCAAAGTACACGGTTCTCTACCATTCCGCCTCTATCGAAGCGCGACCGCCGCGGCTGGAATCGAACCCGCGACCTTCGGTTCATCAGTCGAGCCCTATACTTCACCGTGACGGACGGGAAAAGGATTTCGCTGGAGTGAACGTTTGAACAGGGGCGTTTATATTTGCCTTCGATCTGCCAGAGACTGCAGCGACATCCTTTGTTGAAAAAATTTCTCATTCTAGCAAGCCTCCGTGTTTCCCTGAAAGCCTGTCTTGTTTGAAGCTTATAGGTTGCGACTTATGGCGCAAACCGCTAATTACCTTTCTCGACCTAGCAATGGAAACATCTGTAGATGCACACTGGCTGTTTTGTCATATGAATTGTCGTTTCGTGGATTGCACGCAACTCACAGTGGCACAAGAAATATTTCGTATGGTCAACGCGCAGATGTATGAGGTGCCAGGCAGGGGCGTAACCAGGGGGTGGCACACCGGGCTCGAGCCTCCCCCCTCAGAAAATGTTTTTCACCATGACATAGAGAGGGAAAAGTTGACAATTTAAAATGGGCGCCCCCCCCCCCCCCCGGAAAGAAATCCTGGATATGCCCCTGGAAGAACGACACTCACTATCACCCTCTTTCGAGTTCACATCACACGTAAAAATCACACATAGATAGGATCGTAAACAACACAAAAGGCTGACAGCATGAAGACGCAACGACAAGATGACATACTTCTCTGTCTTAATACACAGTCTGTTTACCTGAGCGTGGCCTATTAAAAAAAACAACTCACAGGGTATTCACCAAGATCAGGTGAACCTCACCAAAATTTGCATCGCCTCCGTGATCTAACCAAGCTACGTTAAACCAAGCGATGAAATCATGCGACGTCGAGCCACGTGGCGTAATAGGGAGGTTACGATGGCGTCACAAATGTTGACGTTTTGAGACGTCGACGTGGCGTCATGCGGTGACACCGTCACTCGTGTCCGACTAACCGCAAGGCCAAGTGGGACGCACTTCTGCGCAGCCCAAACCTTCAGTACCAATTCCTGGCCGTTCAGGGCGCCCGCAACAGGACCATTGGGCCAGACCTGGAGACCCCCACGTGGGAGTATACCCGGGTGGCACGGTGCAACTTCAGCGTCTGCACTGGACTATGATTAAGTTGTACTCACTCGCGCCTGCACTCGTCTCTCTCTTTTCGTGTGTTGTGTTTTGTTGCGTTCTCACGATGGTTTCTATGTCAAAGCACCCACTCGCCCAACAGTCAACTGTTTTGCACTCACTCACGTCATCATGTGACGGTGCTTTTTTGCATAATTAGTCCCTGACGCCGTGGGAGGCTGACGCCGGCGGTTAAAGTTCGGGCTTAATGAGGCTCCTAAGGCCTCAATTCACATTTATACTTCTTGCACTCCTGCAAGCTGCGCGCAATTTACGAAAAACTGCGTTGTAGCAAACAGCGCAGTGCACCGTCTTGTGTCTTCGCGCTGTACGTCTGCGGTTATATAGAATTCCAACAAGCCCAAGCCTGAGCGCTTGTCTTAAACACGACACGTTCATACTGCTGCGCCAGGCCGCCATCGATATAACACAGAGGCACCACGCAAAATATGAAGCTCTAGCTAAGTTATACTTCCTTGCACAATGCATCATAGTTGGTTGGACGACACCTCTTAAGTACGGAACCAGTAAAGAAATCAGGAAGTACATTGCATACCATGAAGAGTCGGTTAAGATGAGAAAATTAGCAATGAATGCACCCATATCTTTACTAAACCCATTCCCCGCTTCGCAGCCATCAGAGAGCAAACGCCCGAGTGAATGCTGCATCGAAGTAATGGCTGGAAGTGGAATAGCACAAAGGCCGCCGTCTTATGCAGGATTACGTCGCGCTATGCACGATTTTTATTTTAAAAGCCTGCTCGTGCTTAGTTAGAAAACAAAAGACATTAGCTACAGCTAGCAAAGAGAAAACCGGGCGGGGCAATTACCTGCAAATTATGCAAGGCTAGATCCACCGGCTATACCTGCAACATCCTCAACCTCTGGAGCGCAGCTTCGTGTGCACCTTCAGACGGACGGATGCACACACACACACACACACACACACACACACACACACACACACAAAAAAAAAAAAGCAGATGAGTCACGTCGGCCTGGAGCTGTAGGAAGTATGTATATGACAGTGAGGTGCCGCAATATATTCCTGCCGGAAGAGTTCTGGCACAGGTATCCGACGGGGAAATCCCAAGATACATTCGAGGAGTGTGCTTTTAAAGTACTTCTGGGAACATCCGTGGCTGTCTGAGGAAATACAAGTTTTTACGGCCTCTCGAATATTTACGCAAGCCGTGTGATGCCGAGACGTGCGGCCAAATGAAAAAAAGGTACAAACTCACACGGGCCTTTACGCATTCGCCTAAGACGACTCCGCGGCGAAAGCCACCTTTTCTTTCTTTCTTTTTTTTTCTCAGTCAATGTATTGATCATCCCCATCACTGAATTCGGTAGCTGTCATCATTTGACGTGCTTTTGCAGTGTACCCTACCTGATTTAACATTGCCTCCACGTGATCGGTTCACCTTTGACGAAGCGACGATCGTACGACGTCACAACGCCATCATGTAACGTCACGACGTCTAGGGAAGTCATGATGCCATCATGAATTCTTGTTATCTGTGAAGTCATCAGGCGATGATTGTTTTGCCCTTGTCGCTTTATAGTCAACAACGACCACTTTTCGCCTGTTATGAAGCGTCCAATGCTTTCGCCTTGAAAAGGAATTCTCGTAATCTTCGCTCAGGAACGACGTTCAGCGTTATTCTCCCCGTTACGTATCTAAAATCGCCTTTTCTGTGTGCTCCCCGCTACACAGTACAACGGTTTTTGAAATTCGTATTTTACCAGCTACATCAATACAGGTATTCATTAATGTACATGCTGCATTTTTTGTCTCTCTCCCTCATAGGCAGGCTACGTGTGTGCATTCAAGAACACCTGTTCCTGAACTTTTGCCAGCTTGAAGAAGATGACGAAACAGAGAAACGAGTGAGCGTCAATGCAGGAAAAGAAAGGAGAAAATATGCAAAAATACCATGTGGTACAAAGCAGTGAACTCGCACATGTACTAGGGTGAAATTAATCTAACGAGCGTTCGCTACTCCGCGCTGTAATAATATTATTTCGAGTTTCGTGTCCCCAAACATCGATACTGTTATGAGGGCCGCCGTATAGTGGATTTGGGGGCGGGCTGAGGAAGTCCTGACCATCTAGTTTTCGTTAACGCACACGTCGAAGTACGCGGGCCTCTAACATTTTCGCTTCCCTCGAAATACGACCGCCACGAACTGGATTCGATCCGTGACCTCGGGGCACGTAGTATAGAGCACCACAACCGCTAGTCAACCACGACGGATGTTCCTCATAATCTTATCTCGGTTTCCACGCGTATTAAACCAGTAATTATTCCCACAGCTTGCCGTGTCAGATCTGGTGATCCCTTAGCGACGTCCGCTCTCTCGCGTTCTCCCTCCACGATGAGGACGTGCAGCGCGGACGGACGCGACCAGCGCTCGGCGGCCATATCGGCATGGCAGCAGCCCCGCAGAGCGCCCGCGAGCACTCAACCTTCCCGATAAGCCTGCCAAGGCCCATAACCGATAACGCTCTCCGCTGCGCGCGCGGCACGAATTTACGATTCTCGCCTTATCGGCGCGCCCGCGCTTTTGTTCCAAACTGGCGACTGGTTTGCCTTGTTTCGCGGAAGACCTTTTCGTGCGCCCGCCGCGTTATCTTCGCCTTTCCTCCTCACGCCGCGAGCGATATCCGCGTGCTCTCTGCGCGGCCATCTTATCTGGCCGAGCTGGCCCTTCTCTTCCTGCTGCAGACCTATTTCCGTTCACAGGCTGGGCGCTGATAAAGAGAGAACCCGAGCGATGATGATTGCGACCCGGTCGAACGTCAGGCGCGCGTCCGTGAGTCGGACGGGACATCGGACAACCGGGCAGCCCAGTTGGGAAGGCAGCTGTCGTCAAGGCCCTCAGGGGGAGGAGCAGGGTCCTCTGCCTAACACGGACGACAGATGGCGAGAGTGCGGCCGAAACTCCTTACTAGCGATCATATGTGGAGTTTTGCGGTATATATTCACATTATGATTATAAGGCACACAATAGTGTAGTGCTCCGAAAACTTGGCCACCTGAAATTCTTCGAAGGGCACCAAAATCCAAGTGCACGGGCCTCTAGCACTATCGCCTCCGTCGAAAATGTGACCATCACGGCCGGAGCCAAATCCGCAACCTTCCAGTTGGAAGACGAGCACCGTACTCTGTACCGTTCTGAGTTCTTTACAAAGACACAATTATTACTTGTCTCACAAAAAAAAAATCTGACCATGAGTCGTGCGACGTACGGCATCAAAGGGCAACATTCACATTGCGAGAAGCTATGACGTATTTATGACGTTCCACGACACCATGGCATGACGTCTCGTGGAATGATGACGTCGCCACGCGACATCGTAGATCGGTCAAAACTGGGCTGATCACGGATGCAATGCAAAACCAGACGAGTCGCAGAAATCTGACAATGCCTTCGATCTTGGAGACCGCGAGAATTCGTGTTAGGCGCAGAAACCCTTCTGTAAAGGGCCGGGGTAGTATGATGAATTGACGAAACAGACAACAGCTTATAGCCTTCACCTCCGAGTCGTCTTGGGCATGCGCATACGTAGTCCTGGATTTTTTTTCCTTCAATTGGCCTGTATGCAAGTGTTCCTTTGCAGGCGTCTAACAATCACGCGCTCTTCTTTGGTTAGTCTTGGATGGGGTGAAGGGTACACCCGTCGCTCCAGTTTCTAGTGTTGAAGTAGCGACGAATGTGTTTTCTACAACCTCTATCTCTGCAGCCACGGAACGGGTATCCTTTCGTCCTAAGGCAGCCCGGCTGACGTGCTCGCGGGCAGCGGCGTGGGCCACTTCATTTCGCTGTAGACTCTCGTGTGTCCAGGAATCCAGATTACGCAGGTATTACCCTGGCACACTTGCTCCTGGAATGCCAGTGTCATGCAAACCACGACGTGCAACTGGAGCAGAAGCAAGCCCCAAGAATAAACGACGACCATCTAATGGAAACGTGGGAGGCCAAGCTCGTCCTCCAGGACCTGGAAGACCAGTGACAACTCGCCGCCAGGGCCAAGAGGGTAGTCGAAGCCAGAGGGTCCCTGTACAAGAGAACCCTTCCACCTTAGGGTGACACCGGGCCTCGTTCGGAACAGTGTTTCTAAATAAACGTTTACCTCTCTGTCTCTCTCTCTCTTTCGATTGGCCTGAACCACAGAGTTTCCTAAAATTAACTCGAGGAGACTCTGGCGCTGCGGTCATTCGTCGACCATGGGAATGATGGATAGTACACGGATTTACCTAGTCTTCGTAGTTGCAGGTCTCGAGTTGCACTTGTGGCTTCGTTTATTGCTGCATTTCACTTTTGTCTCGAAGAAAAAACAAACGAACCCTTTTAAACTTCGTCATCCGATTTGAAAGATTGAGGTAGTGAAGCGAAACCACTGAACATTTGATGAATTTTGTTTAGTGACAAAACAGCTCCAAGCCATGCGAATACAAATAGAGCCAGAAGTACGAAGATTACACAAATCCGTGTATTACCCACCATTGTCATGCTCGCTGAAACGCTGCGCATTGCAGCTCCCATAGACACTAACGCCAGAGTTCACTCTATTAACATTATAAGGAACTGTATGGCTGAAACAGCTCACTGAAGCGATATCGATATCAACGGTTGGAAAACACGTGAGGCGATAACCTGGTGTGCAACTTTCGTTGGTCTCAATTTTAAAAGAAACGCAATTGACACGATTGAGGAAGAGGGCAATATGCATTACCGCGCAAAAAGATTACACAACCAGCTATTTAATCTTTCGCTAACTCGCGACGGTATACGTGTGAAGTGTCATTCAATCGAATTACACAAGCGAAGTCACGTAGGTTGAAACGGGGTTGGGGTGGTGGGTGGGTGACCATGTTTTTATCATGTACCGAGACTGCATAACACACCGCGACGAAATTCGGCACCATAGAACGGAGACCCCAATGTGCTTCGCCACGTGATTGGATTGGGTAAACTTTTATTTGGTCCTCCAAAACACAGATCACTGTGTTGTTATGAAAACGTTATAATTGCGTCAGAATTTTCGACAACCTTGTGTCGGCACGGTGCCGTAAGAGGATAACGTAATCAAATGAAGACCGTGACTACATGACACACTATGTGAAATCCTATGAATATAAGAGGAGAACGGCCATGTGGGCATCTATGCATATACTGCCTTGACATCATCCAAGGCTCCATTTATTAGGGCCGTTCCACGCACTTCCCGCACAGCCGCAACGCGCGTTCCGGTACCCCTACCACACGCAAGCGGGGGACAGTTGAGCCAATTGGTGACGCTCTTTCACCCTCCGCAGAGTCTCCAATTGGCTCATTTGTCCCCCGCTTGCGTGCGGTAGGGGTCCCGGCACGTGCGTTGCGGCTGTGCGGGAAGCGCGTGGAACGGCCCTTAGCAATGTTGTGCGTCCACGATGTCACGTGCAAGTTAGCACTAGTGGCACTTGAAAGAAATAACACGCACGCGCGTAGCATCGCTGTCACTTGCAGGATCGGCGCGCACAGTCGAGAGACCGAGCAGGGACGGCGCTTTGTGCAGCCGGCGGAAGTGCGCGGACACCTGCGTGTGCGCAGGCGGCGCCTCGCTTTTCTTCTCGACCGCCGCGGCAACAATAAAACCACGCGGCGGCGAGAGCCGCGAACACCGCTCGACCCCGAAAGGCGTAAAAGTTGGCGCGTATACCGCGATCACTCGCATACAACGACAGCTCTAGCAGGCATCTTCCTCAGAACGCAGTCACTTAATTGCCAGTTCTTTACTGAACGACCGTATATGCTGAGAAGAGACTGTGTGCGTGCGTGCGCAGGTCTACGGGTTTCTTGTCTCTCGTACGTGGTCACAAATAATTTTTCATTACACCAAAATTCAATCTGTTCAGCTCCCATGATTTCGGTAGTTTTCTTCAATAAGTAATCAGCAATCCACATTGCTTTATTAACATATTGAAACAACATACCAGTCTATTATACATTGCTCCCATGTCACACCGTGAAACATCTTTTTTTTTTTATTGAGATACCCTAAAGGCCCCGAAGGGCATTACATAGGGGGGAGGGGAGAACAATGTGTCGAGTACATTCCAATTCAAGAGCAAACACAGTCAAGAGCGGGCATGTAACAAAAAACGGTAGAAAAGCAAACAAACAAACAAAAATAAATTGAAAAGAAATACAAAGCAAGCGCACATAGTACATGGTTCATGGCTCTGATAATAAAAATCGCTTCAAGTGGCTTACAAACAAATCGTAATTATGAATTGTGGCAATATCTTCTGGTAATCGATTCCAATGAAAGATCTCGCAATAACCTGGCTGTAGTGTCCTGCTAAAGCCGTATGTTCCACGCACTCTGTCTTCATAAAACCTTTTATCTTGTCTTTCTACTTCATGACAACGTTTGCTTTCTGCTCCGTGGATGTCAAGTATTACCTCTATTGATATCTCCCACTAACGGGCCTGTATGTTGTAAATAACCAAATACGTATATCAGCAAGGGAGCCTCACTTCGTGCTACCCCGTGGTGCGACATTTGTTCTCGAGGTACCCGCCACGGTGGTCAAGTGGCTAAGGTACTCCGCTGCTGACCCTCAGGTCACCAGATCGAATCCCGGCCGAGCCAACCGCATTTTCGATGGAGGCGAAAGTGATTGAGGCCCGTGTGCTTAGATTTAGGCGCACGTTAAAGAACCACGGGTGCTCGAATTTTCCGGAGCCCTCCACTGCGGCGTCTCTCATAATCACATGGTGGTTTTGGGATCGTTGAACCCCAACAATTACTATTATTATCATTCCCGCGGTCTCTCATCTTATGGATGGAGCACAGAAGTGGCTTCTATTTGAGCGGATACGGTAAATAAGTGTACGCGTGCACCGCCGGTTAGCGCGCGTGTGTGCGTCGATATACGTCCTGGCACAGACATGTGCGCCAAACCGGTACTGCGGCATCGTCGATTTCTTCTGCACGCTCGACACAAAGAGAGAGAAAAAGAAAAAAAAAAGAAGCCGAGAGAAGGATATAACCGAGAACTGCGAACTCCTTAAACGGCTTCTGGTCGCGGACACCTTTCTCGTAAAGAAGTCGAGCGACGTTTTTTTTCCCACTCAGACCTGCTACACGTGCTACAAGACGTTATAGCCAGAGCTGACTAGACACACTTATACCTGTTCTGCACAGACATGGCGCAGCAAGGAGGAAAGGAAAATTATCCGCGGCCAGAAAAAGACAGCCTCGTGTGCATAACGCGAGGGAAAAAAAGATGCAAAAACCAAATGCCCTTTGCCTTCGTATAAAGGCATTAAGATGTCTGACAGACTAGCCACGAAAACCCCCTGTAACGAAAGGACTTTAGAGGTAACTCACCTGATACAGGCCTCTTTGAAGAAGGAAAAAAAAAAGCAGTACTGTCTGCGGCTATATATATATATATGTGGGCCGCACAACGCCACCGAGGGTAGGGAATAACTCCTTGAAGACTCCCACATGGGGGGCACAGTCACGGCGTAGCCAGGAGGTGGCACACCAAACACGTGCCCCCTCCCGCGCCCTCCCCCAAGATGTTTTTCGCCGTGGCATAGAAGCGCAAAATGCCTATATTAAGGGGGTGCCCCCTCCCAAATTCAAGCCTGTGCCCCCTCCCTCCTCCACCCCCCGAGAAAAATTTCTGGCCACGCGCATAGTCGACCAGTGCCGTAAACGAACCATCCAGTTGGCGTATGCACGAACGCTACGCAACGAAGTGCCATACAGGTTACACGAACGGGATTTTCTCTCAGGTCATGAATGTGACCGGACGCCCTTACTCCAGAAGCGAGCGGCATCAAAGCAATCTGCCTTTCCTTCTCGATACGACGACGCATGCGCACATCCCCTGGCACAGCTTGCGCCATCCCGTGACTAGTTTTGTTACATTGCGCGATTGATTGTTAACAATTCTATTTAGTATTAGTGTCAGTCTCGCCTGGATTCACGTTTTTTCTCACACCTACTCATAGGTATGCCAAATCAATGTCGTTCATGCACCACTTCAATATCTGTTGATCAGAGGCGCTAATTACGTGGTGCCTTCGCCAAAGAAAAACGGCTATTTCGGCTAGGTAATTGAATTCCATGTAATATTGGTAGCAACACTGACTGCAACCCTTACTGCGCTCGTGTTGTCCCTCTTCGCCTTCATTCGCTCGCCTTCCGTGCGATTTTCTTCCCTGCGCCGCAACCCAAATTAACAAGGTGCCTTCACCTCCCCCTCCACCAACTATTCCAGGGAAGTTAATGACAAATATATCTTATTCTATCATCTCTCCCAAGAAAAAGGACCTTACTGATATTCAAGCACTGAAAGCTCGTTGTCGAAGATACTGTGTCAAACGGCGTTAAGAAGAGCATAAATTACGTGAGATATTGGTGTCAAAGAGCATTGACACCATGGTGCCAGAAGCTAATTCTTGACTACCGGACTCATGAGTTGACTCACTCAGACTCATATCGAGCCATTAGTATGAGTTTGAGTGAGTCGAGTGAGCCTGCTTGAAGAACATTTTCGTGCGTGCACACACGAAAACTAAATCGGGCTCACATTAGTTCAGCTCAGGAAGATGTTCGTGAGTCTGAGTTTGAGCGACTCCTAAGCTCAAAAAAAAAAGTTCGGCAGATCCCACGTACCTGGGAATCGACGTAATGCGAAGCATGCGGAGGAAAAGGTCCTCGTGTTGCAATTTTTTTTATAGCGCCACACGTCATAAAATGACGCTAAATATATGCACAAATGTTGCACGCTCAGACACATGTTGAGTTGCAGATGTTTATATAACCAGTTTTGCACTTGCGCAACGATGCCAAATGGAACATGCGTTTTAGCAACACCAGAAGCTGATATGAAGCGCTGATGCTCGCGAGGATACTGGCCCTGGGCACTGGTACATAAATCAATTTCAGCGCATGGTAACTAACTACAATTGACGTTAACTCGACGTGACGGCTATATTAAAGGAGTACATATGCGATGTTTACAAATTGGGTAGGCAGAATTGCAACCACTATTGACGTTTCACGAAGATTAGCGTCTTTTTGAAAAGTAGTTCAGGGAGCTGGCGTAGCTCCGTGGTAAAATGCTTCATTGCCACGCAGAATGCTTGGGTTTGATTCCAGCTGTAACCCTGCATTTATCATTTGAATTCGTCGGGTCGACGCAACCGATGTCGGGTACTTCTCAATCGTTGAAATTGCCCATGTGTGTTCTCGTTGTTCCTGGGTAGTTACGAAGTGCCAATCACCTGCGGCACATACCGGCACACCAGCGGCACTTACCCACTCGTGTGTATGTGCTACTGTCTGGCGGGAAGTGTTTGACGACGTACTCGACCCGATTGTGACATTATTCATGTCTTGACCAGCGCGTCATATTCGTCAAACCGTCTTATCCTCCCATGCTAATTTTGGTTTACGCGAAGTTAAGGTGGTGACCACGAGATCACCCAAACGTAAGCGGATAGATAGATAGATAGATAGATAGATAGATAGATAGATAGATAGATAGATAGATAGATAGATAGATAGATAGATAGATAGATAGATAGATAGATAGATAGATAGATAGATAGATAGATAGCTAATAGATAGCTAGATCTCTCGATAGCTAGATAGATAGATAGATAGATAGATAGATAGATAGATACTCGCTCGATCGCTGATCGCTGCTCGCTCGATCGCTCGATCGCTGATCGCTCGCTCGCTCGCTAGCTCGCTCGCTCGCTAGCTCGCTTCGGGACGCTCGCTCGCAGCTAGCTACGCTCTAGCTTATCTTCAAAGAAAGTCCGCCTAATTTGCTAAGAAATGCTTCGCATTTAATAGAGTTAATGAGTGAATCTCAGTGAACTGCACAAGTTTGCCGACTATGGTAAGCACACTCGCCCATCATAGTTACTCGCATTCTTCTACGACCGGACAAATCGGCGCACACTGTTGTGGGGGTGGACCGTAGATCAGAAGATGACAAAGCGAGCGGGTCACGATTATGAATATTTCTGGTCGCATCGCGCGGTGCAACGAGAAGCTTAAACAGCTCCGCCGTTTAAAAAATACTAATCCTCGCTACGGCCTTTCCAAGCAGGATGATAAACACATAGAAAAAACACACTGATGACAAACGTCGCATCAGATGAACATATGCGGGTGGCACCGTGGAGGCTGGTGAGAACGAAAATCCGTTCATCAAAAAGCCCTGTACACATTTTCTTCCTTGAAATAAAACAACCTTTTTTTAAAGCAGTGATTAAAAGAAATTGGTTCATTTATGGCTCCAACTAAAGCCGCCTATAACTTAACAGGAAGACAGGAAATGGCATGAGCGGTGCTCGGCGAGAAATACAGATACTCGGGCCTCATAACTGAAAGCTTTGATCACAGCGCCTCGTATACGACATGTTCGCAGGCTTTTACAAAACCGCATCGCCGGCTGCAAAGCGGCGGCCCCGTAAAATCGTAAAGGTATCGTGAAGTGGTTCTGCCACGCGTGTTTGCGCGATAGTTGCGTGCAGTGAGGCGATGTGATCAGATGTGTGCGCGAGTAAAACAAACTGCTGGCACCAGGAAACAGCGGCTATGCAGAAGGACAGCATAGTACATTTATTAACTAGTGCGCTCATTTGTTAGAAAACCACGCCACGTTGCCATGAATCTCGAAACCAAACCTGATGTTGGCTGTGACGGATGTGGAAGAGCTAATCTTACGCCGACGTGTTTATCCCGAGAAATGAAGATACTATGTTTAGCCGTAAATTGAGATGGCCGCCGAAACAGTGCAGTGGTCACGGCACTCGGCTGCTGATCACGTGTTTCATCACGGACACGGCAGCCGTAGTGTAAATTTGTGGAGCCCTCCTGTAAGACGTGTTTCGTAATGATATCATGTATTTGGTACGTAAAATACACCTAGTAATCATTATTATTGAAATGAAGCAGTTTGTTCTGTAAGCTTCGTAAGTCCCAAAACAAAAAGGATCTCTCACATCCTACATAGAATACAGTGCACGCAATTGGACAGCCCCGGACGCTTTCAACCTCCTCTCCTACCTGCCTTACAGACACGAGTAACGCTCGTATAACGCTCTACCCTCTCCATATCCTTCTCTACTAACCTTTATTTTACGCACGCTCTGTAGGGTGCAAATGCTTTACGTGACACATATCGCGCAAGCGGCGGCGTCATTTGACGCTCGCCGCAAGGGCGTGCCACATTCGCTGTATACGAGCACTCCTTCACGTGAATATGGGCTCCCTCAAATAACAACGAGGGTATTTCTCGCCTGCAGGGTCGAGAATAGCGAGCCCGCTTCTCCTTGGATATTGCTTCTTCAAGCGACATTAAAGAGCAAAACAGCTTTTTGCGTATCAGGTGTACAGGTACGTTTCATAATCCAGAGAACACACCTCTTCCATCAAAACGACGCTTGGTAAAAAAGAAAACGCGCAAAAAAAACCGCCCGAAGACGCCCCCTCGAGATTTCCACACCAATCACCGTGACGTCATAGATTTTTAAGGCGTCTACTGGCTCCTACGAATCTTGTAATTGATGAAAACGTAGTACACTGTCATTTACATGTGGGTGCCATACCTATAGCATAAGAAGCGAGTTTTCGGCCACATAACACCACTCCTGAACTGGATCGACATTCAACATGACCGCTGTTCGCTTGGTTGTCTGACTACCTATACCTACGGCGAGTATTGGAACAAAGGCTTTGCCACTGGGTTGGCCCACCCTTGAAATGGCACTTACTGTCGGTTGGGCCCGTTTTGTTTTGCGGTTTCGCGCTCTCTAAACTGCGTCTTCCTCAAGTCCGACAGGCTCGACCGTCCATATACTCAAGTTGTTTTTTTTTCTCCGTTATTATTTTTTCGTGCTATTTTATTGCTTAACACGCATACTGCACCCGCTGCCCATATATCCCGCCTGTTTGCTTCCTCCTTTTCGCCGATCCTTTTTATTTGTTCACGGCACTTCCTTTCTTTTGCCGCATGTGCCATGCTATCGCGCTGTTTGTGAAATAGGCGCGGCAGCGAAGGTCGATGCGGCGGCAGATAAGGCCGGCCTCTTTTGAAAAACGATCCGCGGAAAAGAAGAAAAATAAAGGACGAGAAAGAGAAATAAAGGAGGGGTTCGATTAGGGATACGGAGACGTCTACGCAAGAATACGTGCGCACTTGATCTCACTGACAACGCGCAGTACATTGTAAACCTGTTTTGCATTCTTAAGGGTGCTTCGCGTGTTCAGAACCAACAACTATACCATTTTCCTTTCCATCGCGCACTGCGTCGTCTCAATTTAACAGCTGAACCCTATTTGTAAGCCTGCAGGTTTCTGCTCCGTAGGTAAGTACCGGTAAGGTGCAGCTGTTATGTACCTTCCTCTTGAGGGTTGGTGACAATCTACCATTCTTGATTTGAGAATGCCTTGTCGAATGTGCTCCCTAAAGTATTCCGCACCTAATACCATCACCAAGGCACTGGAAGAACAAGAGGGAGAAAATTTCTCCATGGCGCGAGCGCGCGTTCAAGTGGCTATCGCTGTATGTGGTCGTGGCTTCGTTACACCAACAGACGGCGACAGCATACGATCACAGCCAAGAACAGCCAGGCCCCCCTAAAGAGTTCCGTACTTGAAAATGAACCAGCCGTGCTCGCAATTGTCTCTTTGTGATAGTATAACTATGGTGCTGCCCTCATGAGAACATTTCGCGTAAGGATTACCAGTAATGAACGGGTTCGTACACTTTTCAGCAACCCGCAGTCAGTTTTTCATTACTAAATGACTTATACGAGCCTCAAGCCCTCAATGTGCTGCACGGAATGGGTGCGAAATCTAAACAATGTCCAGACGGTTTCGCTGTTAAAGGGAATTAACACTTGCGTGTGCGTTTCGGTTTCACTCTCTCGCAAAAGCATGGCAGCTTAGACTTGCGTAATACTATATACCGCTGATATACAGTTTTGACTTCCTTTCCAAAGATTAGTGCCGTGCATGAACACTGTTTGCTTATACACTTGCTGTAATATCAACGGCGCTCAACGTAGTATTCGCTTTAACAGTGGATGGTACTGTACATTCGAGCACATTCGTGTGCATGCAAACAAACGCAAGTATAGAGGCGAAGGTGCACCACCGTCCGCGGTGCAAACAAAGCAACACTATACATACACTGACTGGAGGAAGCGAATGTTTGCTTCGGTCTTTGTTCTGTGTACTCGAGAACATGGCAATATTCACCGTACGAATTAGCCGCGTGTCGTGCAATTCTATGCATGCAAATCAATACACAGATATGGAGGGTATACGCAATGACGAGCAGCAATTATCTCACACATTTCCGAAAAATTAGGACATCGTTAAAACAAATTAATGGAGTACTGACATGGCCTTGATGCTCACTAAGAAGGACATCTTCCGTTTCCATTGCATGCACTATATGAACGCTCTACCCACACCAGACCCCGATAATACGTAGAAAATTTTTCAATTGTATACTGAAGTTTCGGGCGTCCACCATCTTGCATGCTAGACAGCGCCACCGCAATAGGCATCATCACGACCAGTACACTCACTTCCTCACCATGGTCTTGCAAAATCTGCGTCCTGCGCACAGCCTAAATCACTGAATTCTCAGACAAGAGTATTGACAACAACCCACTTGTCGTTGTTTGCGTGAACCATACACACGAATGACAGCAAACTGTTGCTATTATACGCCGCGAGTCACGAAGCCTTCCCGTGACGCCAGACTTGTGTTTACACGCCACTGAGAAGCCACGCCCTCGACAACGAAACCTATATCACCAGTTTTAAGGTAGCGGTATTAAACGTGTATTCAATGCATTCCCAAGCCCCACGACATCCTTTTTAGGGTTCTCGACACCCGTGTTTCTATAAAGGGCAACAATCCGATAATATTTAAATTCCTGTCGGCACTGCTTTAGCGGGACGTATATGTCACCAAAAAAAAACATTCTGAAAGGTCCATGAAATTAAGGAGTTATTACGTTCAGCAGTTCTCTTAAGTTGTGAATCTGGGAGAAATGAGGTATATAGTCTAGTTAGCCGTCTGTGCTGACATCTAAACGATAATAGCAGACGAGACCGCTGTCACTCTGCGGTCGTTTGATATATCACTGCCATACAAAGCTGCTGGTACGCCAAGCAAAACGTAATGATTGTAATACTTCAATAAGCGAAACTTTAATGATTCAGATGAGGCCAACATTTTGAAAACATACTGTGGGACAAAAGTTGCACGAGCAGCGGTCAAGTGTCCTCGTGCAGCCGACTGGCCACGACGTCGTGGTAAGAAGAGCTATTTTGTCAAAGGCAGAACTGTTTATTCTTGGTAACTCTTTCTCACCAACACATGTATTGCAAGAAGCCACTAAATTGATTCACTGAAAGATAAAGAGCGAAAGAGAATAACGAAAAAGGCGGAGATGTTAACCGGGCTGAGCCCCGGTAGGCTACCCTGCACAGGAAAAGGAGGAAGGGAAGTTATTGAGGAGGAAAAAAAGTCACTGAGGACCAACGCATAAACAGTTTCACACCGCAAAACGATCAAACAGGCCGGTGTCCTTGAGAAAACTCAACAGCACAATTCGCTTGCCTTTCGGAATAGGGATGGGCAGCGTCATGGTCCAATACTTTTCTCGACCGTGAAACCCTTCCGTCCAGTTCATCATAGAATACTGCAACAGGTGAAGCCTCTCGTTTGTGTATGCCGGGCAGTAATCATAAGAGGTGTTCAGTAGTCTCATCGACGTCGCAGGTCGTTGCACTCCGCGCTGTCGGCCATCTTAATCATAAATGAGTAGATTCATATAACCTGAGCATCACAACCTGCAACAGATATGTGCCGCTTGAATGTTTGTAACACCATTCACCAACGCACCGCACGAAGCAGGATCAACTTTTTTTTTCACGATGCCCTAGCGCATGCGCCTTTCCACTAACGGAAATGTCGCGAAAAAACCTTTGATATCGGAGCATTTCGCTCTGGCCAATATCGGTTTCCGACAAAACCTTACAAAAACTGCAGATGAACCAGCACAGTAAATGAAAAAAAAAAAAGGTGAACTATCGTCGTTGCAAGCCACGGAAGCCGAGCACTGAAGGCCATGTCGTGTATGTCGGCTCACGAGTCACACATACTATTCAACAAAACACCACGCAAGCGGAGGGACTTGTACGCGCAATCATCGGCAAGCATTCTGTAAACAAGCACACACGTACTCGCGTGTTGCGGTTACACTTTATCACGAGCGTGTGCGCGCGTGCACCCGTTAACGACGAGGTTCCCCCCAACAGCGTTCAAACGTTGCGGGCCGTCAACACCGAAAGCGTCGAAGCGCCACCAAGCAGGAAAAAAAGTACGCGCAGCTCAAAAGCAGACGAAATTTGATCGCCCTTCCTTGCGCCATCGAGTATAATTCCGTTATGTACACCCCTGATAACACACTATAGGTGCGCGTATCAAGCGAGGAGTCGCTTCGCTGCGGCGTGAGGTAGCTATAAACGCTCCTCGTGTATAGCGTCCAGTTTCGAAAGACTGCCGCTCCACTATGCGGGCGTCCACAAACAGCCGTCCCCGTACGGCAGTGTTTGTCGACGTCGCGTACATAGCATGATAACGAGCGAAGCTCGTAGCAGCGCGCATTGAGCGCTAAGAGGCCGCCCCGATGTCCAGACTTCAAAGCCTGTACGGCAACTC
>WOVY01014120.1:0-17209 GCA_013436015.1 Rhipicephalus annulatus | reverse complement strand
AAACTTCCAACCTTTCGGTTAACAGCCGATCGCGCTAGCCAATTGCGCCACGGAGACAGTCATGCTCAGCTCTCACCACCGTCAGAACATTTCTTCCGAGCTATCAGCCCAAAGAAAAAAGCGCCGCATCCACCACCGGGTGGGCTCGAACCTCCAACCTTTCGGTTAACGGCCCATCGCGCTAGCCAATTGCGCCACGGAGACTTTTTTTTTTTTTCTTTATTGCCTTTTAATAACCACAAGCAAAAGGATTACATACAAAATATGTACACTTAATAAAACACCAGCTTCATCTTGGCCAGTGCACTTGGTTTAAAAAGGCTTCACAGAAGCCAATTGGTCGAGCACAGGTAACCACTCGGGGGGTTCAGGCAGCGCTTTAAACACGTCTCGTGTATACAGCATACTCTCAACAAAATAGTCTCTCGCTGAACGTGCGTCTACACGCATATGTCGTACATCCATTCTTGTCCTCCACACACTATGCATGCAAAGCAACATTAACATGTCACTCGGCACTTCCCCTGCAGCTGCACACGGAAGAAAACGGATTCCAAAGGCGTTGATAGGTAGTTCTTTTTTTATAGTCCGTTGTAGTACGTCCCACAAGAACACAGCATCATGGCAGTCGAGAAAGATATGATTTATCGTTTCTGGTTTGCCGCAGATTAGACAGTTGACGGACCACGGTACAAAAAGCCCTTTACTTTTTAGCCATGGCAGTACAGGGAGAGTGCCGGTATGCACTTGAAAGAAGAATGTTTTGACAGAGGGTCTGACCGGCATTCTCTTAACACGTTTAAACACGTCACGCTCAGAACCTAGCCTGCACGAAGCTCGGTAGACGGGCACTGGCAGGAAGACATCAAGAAGGTCACGATACAGTTTCTTTTTAGTCACGTCGGACAAGTATTCGTACGAAAATCTTTCCTTGAGCAGGCGTGTAGCTGTAACTACTTCTCGCAAATAAGGACTGAGTGGTCCAGCTTCGAAAGAAAAAGATGACACGACGAAATCAGGTAAGGGGGTCTGCAGTCTTGCTTGGATCACAGTTCTCAAGAAATTGTCAGTTTGATCTCGAGCGAACATGAATCTGCTCACCAACTGCTTAAAAAACAAATGCAAAAGCCCCAGACCACCATATTTTACCCTATGAAATAAGTTGCACCGGCTCGTGCGCTCCCACTGCGACCCCCATATAAAGGTCGCGAATACTCGGTGCATTTTCTGGACAGAAGTGCGGGTCATGGTTAACACTTGTAATACATAAAACACTTTTGCAATCAGAAATACATTGCACACGGACGCTTTTGCAAACATTGATAAATTGCGACCTCCCCACTTATCAGTACAATTTTTAATGCGTTGACGTTCCTCAGACCAATACTCCGTAGCATTGCGGTAATGATCCAAAGGCACACCGAGGTACTTTCCGGGCATGATTTTCCAATTCATGTTACAGTAAACTTCGGGTGTGCTTTGCCACTGGCCATGCCAAAAGCCTAGACATTTTGGCCAACTAATTGCGCTGCCCGTTGCTGCACAGAATTCCCTAGCTATTCGTACAACTTCTTGCACACTTTCTTTGTCACTGCAAAACACTGCGACGTCATCAGCATAGGCTAAAATTCTAATTCCACTGGTCAGAAACGTATACCCTCTTATACTTGGTGTTGCAAGTATTCGTAAACAGAAGGGCTCTAAGTAAAGCGCGAAAAGGAGTGGCGACAAAGCACAACCTTGCTTCACGCTCGAGCGCACAGGAATTGAAGCACTTACTTCTTTGTTGATTACTAAATTAGCCCTACAGTCATGATACACCATTCTAACACCTTCTGTAATGACAGTTCCTACATTCACATGTTCCAGCAATAAAAACAAAATTTCATGTACAACTTATCGAACGCTTTGTGCAGGTCTAGCTGAATCATGGCCACGCGGTCATTATTTGCATCACAGCATTCTAGAATACTTCTGGTTACGTGTATATTTGTGAATATGGTTCTGCCCTTAATCCCACATGTCTGATGCGGGCCGACAAGGGATGTGACAACACTTTGGAGCCGTCTTGCTAGGACCTTCGTGTATATTTTATAGTCAGTGTTGCTCAAACTGATAGGTCGGTAGGATTCCACTGAAAGTAGCTTTGCGGGGTCATCAGTTTTGGGGATTAATACTACGTGTGCTGTCCTAAATGAATGAGGTGTTTGCTGCTTGTCGTAGCATTCTCTGATCACTCGGTGTAATGCCAGTGCCATTTCTGTCTTAAAAAATTTGTATATGGCAGCACCAAGCCCATCCGGCCCTGGTGACTTGCCGTTACCCAGGTTATCTATAGCTGATTCAATTTCTGCCACAGTGATTTCTACTTCCAGTAGCTCCCGCTCAGAGTCTTCCAATCTCGGCATAAGGGTCAGAAAGTCCTCTTTGAATCGTTCGGGGTCATTGATTGTATGGCTAAGGAGTTGCGTATAAAACTCGACAAAGGCGTGCTTTATCTGTTCGCGGTCCCGGGTAATGTAATTGCGGTATCGAATTTCATTTATCTCTTTGTTTGCTGCATGTTTCTTTTCTTCACTGAGCACTCGCTTAGTGGGCGTTTCACCCATCCACAGCCGTTCAGTGCGAGCCCTTATCATTGCTCCGCGGTACTTTTCGTCGTCGATGAATTCGAGCTTTGCTTTCGCCTCCTTTATTTCTTTCTTAAATTTTCCCGGCACTTCATTTTCTACGCTTAACATGTAGTCTAGTTCGCTTTGTAACTGCCTCTCTTGTTGCCTTTCCCGATTACGTAATACACAGGCTCTTTCAATCGCTATCATCTTTATATCACACTTCATTTGCTCCCACACAGCTATGAAGTTATTGGTCTCCAAACGAAGAGCATTTGAAAGACATTCTTTGGTTTTTGTGACAAATATTTCATCTTGCAGCAGCTTTTCATTAAATTTCCATAGAAACCAATTAAACTTCGCAGCCTTACGTTTTTCGCCAATGTTGACCTTGACCAGACAGTGATCACTAAAACTAAGATGTTGAGTTTGATAAGATGAGCATAGTGGCACCAACTTTGCCGACAAATATATTCTGTCTAACCTCGCGTGCGAATGACCTTGAAAGTGCGTATATCCTACTTCACCCTCTCGCGTCATTACATAACCGACATCTTCCAGCCCTGTCTCGTTCACTATTTTATTCAACAGCTCAGCGCTTCTATCGCGCACATTGAAGCTCGTTGTCTTATCCTCCGCTCTACAGACACAATTGAAATCCCCTAGAACCACAACATTTCTTTCCGTTTTCAAGAACCCTTCAATCGCTCTGAAAAAAAGTTCCCGTTCGTGCGATCTGTTCGGTGCATAAACACACACAACGCGCCAAGGCAGTCCAGAAAAACTGAAGTCGCACACAACCAGCCTACCGCTATCGCAGGTAGACACATTTTCAACAACCGCGATGCTACTACGTATGAAAACGACACAGCCTCCTGACCGCCCAACAGCATGACAAACGCAGACATTGTACCTAGAGCGAAAAACTTGAACCATTTGCTCCGTTTGTTCTTCACTTTCCATTTTAGTTTCTTGTACAGCCAGGAGGTCTATGTCGTTTTCTAACAAAATGCGACTAATCTGGCATTGTCTCCTGCGCGAACACAGGCCTCTTGAGTTCAACGTCGCGATGCAAATACCAGTTTTAAAGTTAGTCGCCATTTCTTGAAGGTTGTTTCGTCAGGTGTCATACTCACGTCGCAACAGTGGTTGCGTGTGCTCAGCGTAGAAAGCCTCGGAACGTCTCCTCCGCTACGGCGGGGCCGACGTTTGAGTGCCCCTACGGTCAGGCGACAGGTTTGGTCGTGGTTTAAAGGTAGGCCGGCGACCAGTCGCCGTCTTTGTTGGAGGTTCACTGGTGGCCGACGTGTCAACATTTCCGGTACCGTCAGGTGTTTCACGAGCTCGCTTTAAAGCGATAGCACCGGCCTTGGTCATCTCGGCGTCCGTTGCTTCCGGGCCGCCCTCTCGCGCAGCTGAAGATGACTTGCTCGCTGCTGTAGCGTCGTCCTCTACTGCTGCCGTGTCTAAATTCGTTCCTGGCGCACCAGAGTGCTTGTCGCCTTCATTGGTAGATTCCAGTGCGGCCCCAGTAGACTGTTCAGGGGGCGTGGCAGGGCCTTCCGTACAACCGTCTTCCCTGCTCGCTTCTTCGGCATCCACGGCATCCATCAGGTGTTCAGACACTTCGTCTGTTTGGCCTGGGCCCGCAATGCTGGCGTACGACCTCACACAGTGGGCGTCATCGTGGCCATAGCGACGACAGACCCCACAGCGCGGCACGCGGCAATCCCGTCGAATGTGTCCGATAGCCCGGCATCGGAGGCAGAGCGGTGATCTGCCAGGAATTACGACGAGCGCCATGTCCTCCTGCAACTCGTAGTTGGTGTGGCAGGTCGTCCACGGACACGCCCGCGTGTAGCCTCAGCGTGACCGACCGCGTGGTTGAACCTTTGTCATTGCAACCCTGCACCTTCCATTTATCTCTGCTTATCTCGGTCACTTTACCGTAGGGCGTTAAGGCGACTCGCACAGCCTCGTCCGGCACGCCATGAAGAAGCCAGTACAACTTCAGCCGCACACCTCGATCACGGGGGTCAACCACCATACAGCGATGATCCTTTAGGTCAAATGACTCCGCCGCCAGCATCTTCTTTTTACCCTCATCATCCTTGAACGTCACTGCCCATACGTGATTCATTTGGTATGCCCCAAGGGCAACCACTTCCGGCAGCAGCGAAAGACGAGCAAGGCTGTCTCGGACATGCTCCACTCGATATGGCCTGGCTTTCAAATTTCCGTGCAAAAAAACCGTGTGCAAAACAGAATCACCTGAAGGCAGCTGAGGCAGAACAACCTGGAAATCTTCGCCTGGCTTTTCGGTACACCTGATACCGCGGCCCACACGGGCCGCTGAAACCGCCCCTACACGGGAGCACATGATAAACACGTCCGTACGCTGTCACGGCCGGAAGTGGAATGATTGCGCCACGGAGACTGTCGTGCTCCACTCTCAAAACCATCAGAACATATCTTCAAAGCTATCAGCCCAAACGAAAAAAAGCGCCGCACCACCACCGGGTGGGCTCGAACCTCCATCCTTTCGGTTAACAGCCCATCGTGCTAGCCAATTGCGCCACGGAGACAGTCGTGCTCCACTCTCACCACCACCAGAACATATCTTCAAAGCTATCAGCGCAACGAAAAAAGCAGCACACCACTCCTGGGAGGGCTCGAACCTTGAACCTTTCGGTTAACAGTCGATCGCTCTAGCCAATTGCGCCACGGAGACAGTCGTGCTCCACTCTCACCACCATCAGAACATATCTTCAAAGCTATCAGCCCAAAGAAAAAAAAAGCGCCGCACCACCAGCGTGTGGGCTCGAACCTCCAACCTTTCGGTTAACAGCCGATCGCGCTAGCCAATTGCGCCACGGAGACAGTCGTGCTCCACTCTCGCCACCATCAGAACATATCTTCAAAGCTGTCAGCGCAAAGAAAAAAGCAACACATTCCTCCCGGGAGGGCTCGAACCTCCAACCTTTCGGTTAACAGCCGATCGCGCTAGCTAATTGCGCCACGGAGACACTCCTGCTCCACTCTCACAACCAACAGAACATATCTTCAAAGCTATCAGCCCAAAGAAAAAAAAAGCAACACACCACTCCCGGGAGTGGCTCGAACCTCCAACCTTTTGGTTAACAGCCAATCGCGCTAGCCAACTGCGCCACGGAGGAGACAGTCCTGCTAAGCTCTCACCACCGTCAGAACATTTCTTCCGAGCTATCAGCCCAAAAGAAAAAAAGCGCCGCACCACCACCGGGTGGGCTCGAACCTCCATCCTTTCGGGTAACAGCCCATCGCGCTAGCCAATTGCGCCACGGAAACAGTCGTGGTCCACACTCACCACCATAAGAACATATCTTCAAAGCTATCAGCGCAAAGAAAAAAGCAACACACCGCTCACGGGAGGGCTCAAACTTCCAACCTTTCGGTTAACAGCCGATCGCGCTAGCCAATTGCGCCACGGAGACAGTCATGCTCAGCTCTCACCACCGTCAGAACATTTCTTCCGAGCTATCAGCCCAAAGAAAAAAAGCGCCGCATCACCACCGGGTGGGCTCGAACCTCCAACCTTTCGGTTAACGGCCCATCGCGCTAGCCAATTGCGCCACGGAGACTTTTTTTTTTTTCTTTATTGCCTTTTAATAACCACAAGCAAAAGGATTACATACAAAATATGTACACTTAATAAAACACCAGCTTCATCTTGGCCAGTGCACTTGGTTTAAAAAGGCTTCACAGAAGCCAATTGGTCGAGCACAGGTAACCACTCGGGGGGTTCAGGCAGCGCTTTAAACACGTCTCGTGTATACAGCATACTCTCAACAAAATAGTCTCTCGCTGAACGTGCGTCTACACGCATATGTCGTACATCCATTCTTGTCCTCCACACACTATGCATGCAAAGCAACATTAACATGTCACTCGGCACTTCCCCTGCAGCTGCACACGGAAGAAAACGGATTCCAAAGGCGTTGATAGGTAGTTCTTTTTTTATAGTCCGTTGTAGTACGTCCCACAAGAACACAGCATCATGGCAGTCGAGAAAGATATGATTTATCGTTTCTGGTTTGCCGCAGATTAGACAGTTGACGGACCACGGTACAAAAAGCCCTTTACTTTTTAGCCATGGCAGTACAGGGAGAGTGCCGGTATGCACTTGAAAGAAGAATGTTTTGACAGAGGGTCTGACCGGCATTCTCTTAACACGTTTAAACACGTCACGCTCAGAACCTAGCCTGCACGAAGCTCGGTAGACGGGCACTGGCAGGAAGACATCAAGAAGGTCACGATACAGTTTCTTTTTAGTCACGTCGGACAAGTATTCGTACGAAAATCTTTCCTTGAGCAGGCGTGTAGCTGTAACTACTTCTCGCAAATAAGGACTGAGTGGTCCAGCTTCGAAAGAAAAAGATGACACGACGAAATCAGGTAAGGGGGTCTGCAGTCTTGCTTGGATCACAGTTCTCAAGAAATTGTCAGTTTGATCTCGAGCGAACATGAATCTGCTCACCAACTGCTTAAAAAACAAATGCAAAAGCCCCAGACCACCATATTTTACCCTATGAAATAAGTTGCACCGGCTCGTGCGCTCCCACTGCGACCCCCATATAAAGGTCGCGAATACTCGGTGCATTTTCTGGACAGAAGTGCGGGTCATGGTTAACACTTGTAATACATAAAACACTTTTGCAATCAGAAATACATTGCACACGGACGCTTTTGCAAACATTGATAAATTGCGACCTCCCCACTTATCAGTACAATTTTTAATGCGTTGACGTTCCTCAGACCAATACTCCGTAGCATTGCGGTAATGATCCAAAGGCACACCGAGGTACTTTCCGGGCATGATTTTCCAATTCATGTTACAGTAAACTTCGGGTGTGCTTTGCCACTGGCCATGCCAAAAGCCTAGACATTTTGGCCAACTAATTGCGCTGCCCGTTGCTGCACAGAATTCCCTAGCTATTCGTACAACTTCTTGCACACTTTCTTTGTCACTGCAAAACACTGCGACGTCATCAGCATAGGCTAAAATTCTAATTCCACTGGTCAGAAACGTATACCCTCTTATACTTGGTGTTGCAAGTATTCGTAAACAGAAGGGCTCTAAGTAAAGCGCGAAAAGGAGTGGCGACAAAGCACAACCTTGCTTCACGCTCGAGCGCACAGGAATTGAAGCACTTACTTCTTTGTTGATTACTAAATTAGCCCTACAGTCATGATACACCATTCTAACACCTTCTGTAATGACAGTTCCTACATTCACATGTTCCAGCAATAAAAACAAAATTTCATGTACAACCTTATCGAACGCTTTGTGCAGGTCTAGCTGAATCATGGCCACGCGGTCATTATTTGCATCACAGCATTCTAGAATACTTCTGGTTACGTGTATATTTGTGAATATGGTTCTGCCCTTAATCCCACATGTCTGATGCGGGCCGACAAGGGATGTGACAACACTTTGGAGCCGTCTTGCTAGGACCTTCGTGTATATTTTATAGTCAGTGTTGCTCAAACTGATAGGTCGGTAGGATTCCACTGAAAGTAGCTTTGCGGGGTCATCAGTTTTGGGGATTAATACTACGTGTGCTGTCCTAAATGAATGAGGTGTTTGCTGCTTGTCGTAGCATTCTCTGATCACTCGGTGTAATGCCAGTGCCATTTCTGTCTTAAAAAATTTGTATATGGCAGCACCAAGCCCATCCGGCCCTGGTGACTTGCCGTTACCCAGGTTATCTATAGCTGATTCAATTTCTGCCACAGTGATTTCTACTTCCAGTAGCTCCCGCTCAGAGTCTTCCAATCTCGGCATAAGGGTCAGAAAGTCCTCTTTGAATCGTTCGGGGTCATTGATTGTATGGCTAAGGAGTTGCGTATAAAACTCGACAAAGGCGTGCTTTATCTGTTCGCGGTCCCGGGTAATGTAATTGCGGTATCGAATTTCATTTATCTCTTTGTTTGCTGCATGTTTCTTTTCTTCACTGAGCACTCGCTTAGTGGGCGTTTCACCCATCCACAGCCGTTCAGTGCGAGCCCTTATCATTGCTCCGCGGTACTTTTCGTCGTCGATGAATTCGAGCTTTGCTTTCGCCTCCTTTATTTCTTTCTTAAATTTTCCCGGCACTTCATTTTCTACGCTTAACATGTAGTCTAGTTCGCTTTGTAACTGCCTCTCTTGTTGCCTTTCCCGATTACGTAATACACAGGCTCTTTCAATCGCTATCATCTTTATATCACACTTCATTTGCTCCCACACAGCTATGAAGTTATTGGTCTCCAAACGAAGAGCATTTGAAAGACATTCTTTGGTTTTTGTGACAAATATTTCATCTTGCAGCAGCTTTTCATTAAATTTCCATAGAGACCAGTTAAACTTCGCAGCCTTACGTTTTTCGCCAATGTTAACCTTGACCAGACAGTGATCACTAAAACTAAGATGTTGAGTTTGATAAGATGAGCATAGTGGCACCAACTTTGCCGACAAATATATTCTGTCTAACCTCGCGTGCGAATGACCTTGAAAGTGCGTATATCCTACTTCACCCTCTCGCGTCATTACATAACCGACATCTTCCAGCCCTGTCTCGTTCACTATTTTATTCAACAGCTCAGCGCTTCTATCGCGCACATTGAAGCTCGTTGTCTTATCCTCCGCTCTACAGACACAATTGAAATCCCCTAGAACCACCACATTTCTTTCCGTTTTCAAGAACCCTTCAATCGCTCTGAAAAAAAGTTCCCGTTCGTGCGATCTGTTCGGTGCATAAACACACACAACGCGCCAAGGCAGTCCAGAAAAACTGAAGTCGCACACAACCAGCCTACCGCTATCGCAGGTAGACACATTTTCAACAACCGCGATGCTACTACGTATGAAAACGACACAGCCTCCTGACCGCCCAACAGCATGACAAACGCAGACATTGTACCTAGAGCGAAAAACTTGAACCATTTGCTCCGTTTGTTCTTCACTTTCCATTTTAGTTTCTTGTACAGCCAGGAGGTCTATGTCGTTTTCTAACAAAATGCGACTAATCTGGCATTGTCTCCTGCGCGAACACAGACCTCTTGAGTTCAACGTCGCGATGCAAATACCAGTTTTAAAGTTAGTCGCCATTTCTTGAAGGTTGTTTCGTCAGGTGTCATACTCACGTCGCAACAGTGGTTGCGTGTGCTCAGCGTAGAAAGCCTCGGAACGTCTCCTCCGCTACGGCGGGGCCGACGTTTGAGTGCCCCTACGGTCAGGCGACAGGTTTGGTCGTGGTTTAAAGGTAGGCCGGCGACCAGTCGCCGTCTTTGTTGGAGGTTCACTGGTGGCCGACGTGTCAACATTTCCGGTACCGTCAGGTGTTTCACGAGCTCGCTTTAAAGCGATAGCACCGGCCTTGGTCATCTCGGCGTCCGTTGCTTACCGGGCCGCCCTCTCGCGCAGCTGAAGATGACTTGCTCGCTGCTGTAGCGTCGTCCTCTACTGCTGCCGTGTCTAAATTCGTTCCTGGCGCACCAGAGTGCTTGTCGCCTTCATTGGTAGATTCCAGTGCGGCCCCAGTAGACTGTTCAGGGGGCGTGGCAGGGCCTTCCGTACAACCGTCTTCCCTGCTCGCTTCTTCGGCATCCACGGCATCCATCAGGTGTTCAGACACTTCGTCTGTTTGGCCTGGGCCCGCAATGCTGGCGTACGACCTCACACAGTGGGCGTCATCGTGGCCATAGCGACGACAGACCCCACAGCGCGGCACGCGGCAATCCCGTCGAATGTGTCCGATAGCCCGGCATCGGAGGCAGAGCGGTGATCTGCCAGGAATTACGACGAGCGCCATGTCCTCTGCAACTCGTAGTTGGTGTGGCAGGTCGTCCACGGACACGCCCGCGTGTAGCCTCAGCGTGACCGACCGCGTGGTTGAACCTTTGTCATTGCAACCCTGCACCTTCCATTTATCTCTGCTTATCTCGGTCACTTTACCGTAGGGCGTTAAGGCGACTCGCACAGCCTCGTCCGGCACGCCATGAAGAAGCCAGTACAACTTCAGCCGCACACCTCGATCACGGGGGTCAACCACCATACAGCGATGATCCTTTAGGTCAAATGACTCCGCCGCCAGCATCTTCTTTTTACCCTCATCATCCTTGAACGTCACTGCCCATACGTGATTCATTTGGTATGCCCCAAGGGCAACCACTTCCGGCAGCAGCGAAAGACGAGCAAGGCTGTCTCGGACATGCTCCACTCGATATGGCCTGGCTTTCAAATTTCCGTGCAAAAAAACCGTGTGCAAAACAGAATCACCTGAAGGCAGCTGAGGCAGAACAACCTGGAAATCTTCGCCTGGCTTTTCGGTACACCTGATACCGCGGCCCACACGGGCCGCTGAAACCGCCCCTACACGGGAGCACATGATAAACACGTCCGTACGCTGTCACGGCCGGAAGTGGAATGATTGCGCCACGGAGACTGTCGTGCTCCACTCTCAAAACCATCAGAACATATCTTCAAAGCTATCAGCCCAAAGAAAAAACAGCGCCGCACCACGACCGGGTGGGCTCGAACCTCCAACCTTGCGGTTAACAGCCCATCGCGCTAGCCAATTGCGCAACGGAGACTGTCGTGCTCCACTCTCACCACTATCAGAACATTTATTCCGAGCTATCAGCCCAAAAGAAACAAATCGCCGCACCACCACCGGGTGGGCTCGAACCTCCAACCTTCCGGTTAACAGCCCATCGCGCTAGCCAATTGCGCCACAGAGACAGTCGTGCTCCACTCTCACCACCATCAGAACATATCTTCAAAACTATCAGCCCAAAGAAAAAAAAGCGTCACACCAACCCCGGGTGGGCTCGAACCTCCAATCTTTCGGTTAACAGCCGATCGCGCTAGCCAATCGCGCCACGGAGACAGTCGTGCTCCACTCTCACCACCATCAGAACATATCTTCAAAGCTATTAACGCAAATACAAAAAGCGACACACCGTCCTCGGGTGGGCTCAAAATTCCAACCTTTCGGTTAACAGCCGATCGCGCTAGCCAATTGCGCCACGAAGACAGCCCTGCTCAACTCTCACCAACGTCAGAACATTTCTTCCGAGCTATCAGCCCAAAAGAAAAAAAGCGCCGCACCACGACCGGGTGGGCTCGAACCTCCATTCTTTCGGTTAACAGCCCATCGCGCTAGCCAATTGTGCCACGGAGACAGTCGTTCTCCATACTCACCACCATCAGAACATATCTTCAAAGCTATCAGCGCAAAGAAAAAAACAACACACCACTCCCGGGAGGACTCGAACCTCCAACCTATCGGTTAACAGCCGATCTTTTTGGCAGCAGCGGTGGCAGAACCGGCAGATCTACTGATTTTCGTCTGTTTGCGCAGATTTTTTTCGTCGACCACTGCCTTCCTGTCGGTGGCCTGTGTGGAAACCATCTCCCTGCTATCAAGTTTCATCGCATCGTGTGCCATTTTCACGCCGCGATTTCTTCGGATCAACTGATATCTCCAACTGAAGCTACCGACGATCTTACCGCTGGGGGCCACCACCATCACCGAGCTTCACTATAAAAGTCACCGACCCTGAGAACAGCGGCTCTTTGGCAGCAGCGGTGGCAGAACCGGCAGATCTACTGATTTTCGTCTGTTTGCGCAGATTTTTTTCGTCGACCACTGCCTTCCTGTCGGTGGCCTGTGTGGAAACCATCTCCCTGCTATCAAGTTTCATCGCATCGTGTGCCATTTTCACGCCGCGATTTCTTCGGATCAACTGATATGTCCAACTGAAGCTACCGACGATCTTACCGCTGGGGGCCACCACCATCACCGAGCTTCACTATAAAAGTCACCGACCCTGAGGACAGCAGCTCTTTGGCAGCAGCGGTGGCAGAACCGGCAGATCTACTGATTTTCGTCTGTTTGCGCAGGTTAGTTCACGCCCGGTTTAAATTTGCTTTGTTGTTCTTAGCGAGTTTTCTGTGCTGCCGCTGCTGCCAAGTGAATTGTATTTGTTCTGTGTGCTACATTTCCTGGTACTATGTCGACACTAAATGCATGCCCTACATGTAACGATGCCATTAAATCCGATGAATTGTCGGTGGCATGTGGCGAGTGTAGCCACTGTTTTCACATTGGAACATGTGCAGGCATATCAGAAAAACAGTATAAAAAGAAGTCCGAATCGGCTAGGCAAAAGTGGGTTTGCTCTACGTGCAAAGATAATGGAAAAAGTGTCGAGATTACTGAAGGGAGGCCGGAAGCTGAAGTTGACATCAGATCTATTCTCAGTGGCATAAGTCAGAAGTTAGACGAGTTGTTGCCGCTCAGGGAAACAGTGCCAAACATCGAGCGGTCGATACAGCTCATGTCGGACAAGTACGATGAGATGTTGACAAGGCTTGCCGCACAAGAAAAAGATACGAAAGAAATACGGAAAAGACTTGAACGCCTTGAACAGGACACCTGCGCTAGTGATGATGCTTCAAAAAAACTTGAGGCCGATTTAAATGAGCTCGAGTGGAGAAGCCGCAAGTTTAACTTGGAAATACATGGTGTAAGCGTCTCTGAAGGTGAAAATTTGCTTGCAAAGGTAAATTCTGTTGCCAGCATGATTGACGTTTGTGCACTGGACGCAGCAGACGTCGCTGCCATTCACCGCCTCCCATGCAAATTTGGCAAAACACCAGGTATAATCGTTCGGTATGTCAGACAATCTGTTAGAGACGAATGGCTGCATAACCGGTCAAACCTGAGAGAAAAGAAATCAAGCCTGTTCATCCAAGAGAACTTGACCAGCCAAAGTCGGCAACTGCTTCGAGAGGTTAAGGAATGGGCGAGGGAAAATCGGTACAAATACGCATGGCACACGAACGGGAAAATCCTGCTGCGCAAATCTGACGGCGATTCCGTGTTAGTAGTGCGTCACAGGACCGACTTTCCCGTCTAAGCCTGCTAGTTGCTGACTGTATCTAGATTATTTCATTCCTCAAAATGGCTAGTCAAAGTCCCTTTCTTCCACACGAGCTAGACGCTTTTGTGACAAGTCATCACGCACATTCCTTGAAGTGCCTTCATCTAAACGTTCGTTCACTCTATAACAAGGAAGAAGATATAAATGACTTCATCAATGGTTTTCATTTTCTGTTTGATGCAGTAATGCTTAGTGAAACTTCGTGCAGGGATGATCGTGATTTGTTCAATTTTCCGTCTTATCAATCGTATTGTGTAAACAGAACTAATCGCCGAGGCGGTGGCGTTATGCTGTTGCTAAGAGAGCACGTAAACTGCGAGCTGCTTTCCAACTTTTGTATCTGTTGTGATGATTTTGAAATAATAACAGCTCGTGTGAATGACTGTATGTTTTCCGTTTGCTATAGACCACCAAGTGGAAATCTTCCTAGTTTCTTTTGTTTCTATGAACAGCTGTTATCATTTGTTTCAGAAACTGGCGATTATTTGGTGTCTGCTGGTGATTTTAATATCGACCTGTTGACCATTTCTGCACCACAAAAGGCCATGTTAACCATGCTGACTTCTAACGGATGCGAAAATTTAATCTATGTACCGACAAGGGTAACTACTGAAAGCGAAACACTGTTAGATTTATTTATTACTAATATCGATTCTACAAAAGCCAACAGTGGTGTAATAACGTGGGACCTTAGTGACCACCTCCCAATATTTGCTCTACTAAGAAAGCAAAATTTCACGATAAATGAAAAGCATCAGTACATTTCTTTTTAAAATATTACACAAACAGGTTTGGATAATTTTAGAGCTGAATTGCTACTTAGCGATATTCCGCAACTTCTGAAAATAGACGACGTTGACATTGCATACAGTAAACCTATTGATGAAATTTCTCGTGTGTATAAGCGTCACTTCCCACAAAAAAAGTTTAAATTGGGTAAAAAAATAAGAAAACCATGGATAACCCCTGAATTGTTACAAAAATTAAGTGTAAAAATGCGCTTTATCACAAGTTCATTAAAAGTAAGGAACCAAGCATATTGAAAGAATACAAGTCGCTTAGAAACAAACTAAACAAAGAACTAAGGTCACACAGGAAATGCTATTTTCAAGCTGAGTTTGATAGCTGCTCGAAAAAACCCGATATGTTATGGAAAAAGCTTAATACTGTCTTAAATCGCCGTAAATCGTCTCCACGTGTAGAAAAGCTATTTCTTGGTGGCCACGAAATATGGGGCGATGATTTGGCGAATACATTTAATGATTATTTTGTGAGCAATTCTAATTCTTGTGCATCTGCTGATATTACAAAATTTATGCCTGATAGCAATCCATCTTCCTTTTTCCTTCGCCCATTTACAGAGTCTGAAGTACTGTCAGTTTTTCTTTCGCTTAAAAATAGCTCAAGTTGTGACGTTGAGGGCATGCAGGTTCGTCCAATCAAGTATGTGCTTGATTTAATTTGTCCATATCTTACCTACATCTTTAATCTGTCTTTGGCGAGCGCTATCTTTCCCAGGAGGATGCAGATCGCAAGAGTTTCTGTGCTTTTTAAGAAAGGTGACATAAACGATATCAAAAATTATAGACCTATTTCGATATTACCAGTATTATCCAAAGGGCTGGAGAAACTTATACACGTGCAAATGTCTAATTTTTTAGATAAGCACAATCATATATCTACAGCCCAATTTGGATTTAGAAAACACCTTTCTACTGAGTTAGCCTTGCTACAACAAAAAGAATTCATTTTAACACAATTTGAAAGCAAGAATCTTGTGCTCGACCTTTACATTGATTTCAGTAAAGCATTTGATTGTATCCATCATTCCATACTACTTAAAAAACTTGAAACCTATGGTATTCGCGGGCACTGCTTAAACCTCGTGAAGTCGTATCTAGATCATCGCCATCAGTACGTCCAGATTGAGCATTACCGTTCAGACTTAAAACACATCAGCAGAGGCGTTCCTCAAGGTAGTATTCTCGGCCCATTTCTTTTTATAGTTTACATCAATGACCTAGTAAATATCTACAGTGATGCGAAATACGTTATGTACGCTGACGACGCTAGCCTATTTTTTTTCGTCACCTGAACTTGGTAGCCTTCAGAATAACACCAACACTGCTCTAAGGGCGCTCCAAAAATGGTCAGCAGCAAACGTTTTGCAAATTAATACTAAAAAGACAAAAGCCGTGATTTTCAGACCAAACTCTAAGCAGATAACCTGCGATCACATCACCCTTCTTTACACAATGAAGCAATAGAAATAGTGAGTAGTGTGAAAATACTGGGAGTTACCTTCACACAAAATATGCTTTGGGATTTACACATCGAATCAGTTTTAGGCAAGCTATCTCGTGTGGTTGGTATGATGGCGCGTCACAGATTGATATACCTTTTAAAATAAAGCTTCTTGTTTACAATGCGCTCTTTTTTTCTTCCTTGTATTATTGTTTTTTGGTATGGGGTACGACGACATATACAAATCTTGAAAGACTTCATGTACTACAGAAAAAATTTCTACGGGCGCTTTTCAATGTACCCTACAATTCCCATACTTCAGATTTATTCTTGAAGGGAAATGTCATCCGCGTGTTTACCCTATACAATTACAAGTTAAGTATAGCGTTCAAACGAGAGATAAAAGAAAACCTAAAGTTTTTCCACGAGTTATCTCATCTTGCCAAAAACACCCATTCATACGGCACTCGTTACATAGAACAGTGGAAGGTGGTCACTACGCGGACAAGCTATTCTATTCAGAAGCTATCATACACGCTGCCAACCCTTTTAAATTCATTTCATAAATTACACATTGAATTGAAAATAACTTCTGCACGAACACTGCGCGAGCATTTCATCAATTCATGCTAACATAGTAAATAGTGTAAAATATTGCTTTTTTTCATTCTTCCTTACTGATGTGTTTTTTTAGACATATCTGTATTCCGAATATGTGTTTCTTGTGATTTTTTTTTCTCTTTATGTGAATGTTTGCCATCGCTGCCTGCACTGTAGGGGTGGCTGCGGGCCTCTGTCAAGTTGCTTGTGCTTTCAAGCAACTTTTACCCGCAGTCTCCTCCATCGCTGATGGAAATAAAAATTATTATTATTATTATTATTATCTCGCTAGCCAATTGCACCACGGAGACAGTCCAGCTCAACTTCACCACCGCAGAACATTTCTTCAAAGCTATCAGTGAAAAGAAAAAAAAAAGCGGCACACCGTCCCCGGTGGGCTCAAACGTCCAACCTTTCGGGTAACAGCCGATCGCCCTAGCCCATTGCGCCACGGAGACAGTCCGGCTCCACTCACCACCATCAGAACATATCTTCAAAGCTATCAGCCCAAAGAAAAAAAGCGCCACACCACCCGCGAGTGGGGTCGAACCTCCAACCTTTCGGTTAACAGCCGATCGCGCTAGCCAATTGCGCCACAGAGACAGTCGTGCTTACTCTCACCACCTCCAAAACATATTTCAAAGCTATCAGCCGAAAGAAAAAAAAGCGCCGCCACCACCAGCGGGTGGGCTCGAACCTCCAACCTTTCGGTTAACAGCCGATCGCGCTAGCCAATCGCGCCACGGAGACAGTCGTGCTCCACTCTCACCACCATCAGAACATAT
>WOVY01014119.1:0-23468 GCA_013436015.1 Rhipicephalus annulatus | reverse complement strand
CATCGCGCTAGCCAATTGTGCCACGGAGACAGTCGTTCTCCATCTCACCACATCAGAACATATCTTCAAAGCTATCAGCCCAAAGAAAAAAACAACACACCACTCCCGGGAGGACTCGAACCTCCAACCTATCGGTTAAACAGCCGATCTTTTTGGCAGCAGCGGTGGCAGAACCGGCAGATCTACTGATTTTCGTCTGTTTGCGCAGATTTTTTTCGTCGACCACTGCCTTCCTGTCGGTGGCCTGTGTGGAAACCATCTCCCTGCTATCAAGTTTCATCGCATCGTGTGCCATTTTCACGCCGCGATTTCTTCGGATCAACTGATATCTCCAACTGAAGCTACCGACGATCTTACCGCTGGGGCCACCACCATCACCTGAGCTTCACTATAAAAGTCACCGACCCTGATGAACAGCGGCTCTTTGGCAGCAGCGGTGGCAGAACCGGCAGATCTACTGATTTTCGTCTGTTTGCGCAGATTTTTTTCGTCGACCACTGCCTTCCTGTCGGTGGCCTGTGTGGAAAACCATCTCCCTGCTATCAAGTTTCATCGCATCGTGTGCCATTTTCACGCCGGCGATTTCTTCGGATCAACTGATAGCTCCAACTGAAGCTACCGACGATCTTACCGCTGGGGGCCACCACCATCACCGAGCTTCACTATAAAAGTCACCGACCCTGAGGACAGCAGCTCTTTGGCAGCAGCGGTGGCAGAACCGGCAGATCTACTGATTTTCGTCTGTTTGCGCAGGTTAGTTCACGCCCGGTTTAAATTTGCTTTGTTGTTCTTAGCGAGTTTCTGTGCTGCCGCTGCTGCCAAGTGAATTGTATTTGTTCTGTGTGCTACATTTCCTGGTACTATGTCGACACTAAATGCATGCCCTACATGTAACGATGCCATTAAATCCGATGAATTGTCGGTGGCATGTGGCGAGTGTAGCCACTGTTTTCACATTGGAACATGTGCAGGCATATCAGAAAAACAGTATAAAAAGAAGTCCGAATCGGCTAGGCAAAAGTGGGTTTGCTCTACGTGCAAAGATAGTGGAAAAAGTGTCGAGATTACTGAAGGGAGGCCGGAAGCTGAAGTTGACATCAGATCTATTCTCAGTGGCATAAGTCAGAAGTTAGACGAGTTGTTGCCGCTCAGGGAAACAGTGCCAAACATCGAGCGGTCGATACAGCTCATGTCGGACAAGTACGATGAGATGTTGACAAGGCTTGCCGCACAAGAAAAAGATACGAAAGAAATACGGAAAAGACTTGAACGCCTTGAACAGGACACCTGCGCTAGTGATGATGCTTCAAAAAAACTTGAGGCCGATTTAAATGAGCTCGAGTGGAGAAGCCGCAAGTTTAACTTGGAAATACATGGTGTAAGCGTCTCTGAAGGTGAAAATTTGCTTGCAAAGGTAAATTCTGTTGCCAGCATGATTGACGTTTGTGCACTGGACGCAGCAGACGTCGCTGCCATTCACCGCCTCCCATGCAAATTTGGCAAAACACCAGGTATAATCGTTCGGTATGTCAGACAATCTGTTAGAGACGAATGGCTGCATAACCGGTCAAAACTGAGAGAAAAGAAATCAAGCCTGTTCATCCAAGAGAACTTGACCAGCCAAAGTCGGCAACTGCTTCGAGAGGCTAAGGAATGGGCGAGGGAAAATCGGTACAAATACGCATGGCACAAGAACGGGAAAATCCTGCTGCGCAAATCTGACGGCGATTCCGTGTTAGTAGTGCGTCACAGGACCGACTTTCCCGTCTAAGCCTGCTAGTTGCTGACTGTATCTAGATTATTTCATTCCTCAAAATGGCTAGTCAAAGTCCCTTTCTTCCACACGAGCTAGACGCTTTTGTGACAAGTCATCACGCACATTCCTTGAAGTGCCTTCATCTAAACGTTCGTTCACTCTATAACAAGGAAGAAGATATAAATGACTTCATCAATGGTTTTCATTTTCTGTTTGATGCAGTAATGCTTAGTGAAACTTGGTGCAGGGATGATCGTGATTTGTTCAATTTTCCGTCTTATCAATCGTATTGTGTAAACAGAACTAATCGCCGAGGCGGTGGCGTTATGCTGTTGCTAAGAGAGCACGTAAACTGCGAGCTGCTTTCCAACTTTTGTATCTGTTGTGATGATTTTGAAATAATAACAGCTCGTGTGAATGACTGTATGTTTTCCGTTTGCTATAGACCACCAAGTGGAAATCTTCCTAGTTTCTTTTGTTTCTATGAACAGCTGTTATCATTTGTTTCAGAAACTGGCGATTATTTGGTGTCTGCTGGTGATTTTAATATCGACCTGTTGACCATTTCTGCACCACAAAAGGCCATGTTAACCATGCTGACTTCTAACGGATGCGAAAATTTAATCTATGTACCGACAAGGGTAACTACTGAAAGCGAAACACTGTTAGATTTATTTATTACTAATATCGATTCTACAAAAGCCAACAGTGGTGTAATAACGTGGGACCTTAGTGACCACCTCCCAATATTTGCTCTACTAAGAAAGCAAAATTTCACGATAAATGAAAAGCATCAGTACATTTCTTTTCAAAATATTACACAAACAGGTTTGGATAATTTTAGAGCTGAATTGCTACTTAGCGATATTCCGCAAATTCTGAAAATAGACGACGTTGACATTGCATACAGTAAACTTATTGATGAAATTTCTCGTGTGTATAAGCGTCACTTCCCACAAAAAAAGTTTAAATTGGGTAAAAAAATAAGAAAACCATGGATAACCCCTGAATTGTTACAAAAAATTAAGTGTAAAAATGCGCTTTATCACAAGTTCATTAAAAGTAAGGAACCAAGCATATTGAAAGAATACAAGTCGCTTAGAAACAAACTAAACAAAGAACTAAGGTCACACAGGAAATGCTATTTTCAAGCTGAGTTTGATAGCTGCTCGAAAAAACCCGATATGTTATGGAAAAAGCTTAATACTGTCTTAAATCGCCGTAAATCGTCTCCACGTGTAGAAAAGCTATTTCTTGGTGGCCACGAAATATGGGGCGATGATTTGGCGAATACATTTAATGATTATTTTGTGAGCAATTCTAATTCTTGTGCATCTGCTGATATTACAAAATTTATGCCTGATAGCAATCCATCTTCCTTTTTCCTTCGCCCATTTACAGAGTCTGAAGTACTGTCAGTTTTTCTTTCGCTTAAAAATAGCTCAAGTTGTGACGTTGAGGGCATGCAGGTTCGTCCAATCAAGTATGTGCTTGATTTAATTTGTCCATATCTTACCTACATCTTTAATCTGTCTTTGGCGAGCGCTATCTTTCCCAGGAGGATGCAGATCGCAAGAGTTTCTGTGCTTTTTAAGAAAGGTGACATAAACGATATCAAAAATTATAGACCTATTTCGATATTACCAGTATTATCCAAAGGGCTGGAGAAACTTATACACGTGCAAATGTCTAATTTTTTCGATAAGCACAATCTTATATCTACAGCCCAATTTGGATTTAGAAAACACCTTTCTACTGAGTTAGCCTTGCTACAACAAAAAGAATTCATTTTAACACAATTTGAAAGCAAGAATCTTGTGCTCGGCCTTTACATTGATTTCAGTAAAGCATTTGATTGTATCCATCATTCCATACTACTTAAAAAACTTGAAACCTATGGTATTCGCGGGCACTGCTTAAACCTCGTGAAGTCGTATCTAGATCATCGCCATCAGTACGTCCAGATTGAGCATTACCGTTCAGACTTAAAACACATCAGCAGAGGCGTTCCTCAAGGTAGTATTCTCGGCCCATTTCTTTTTATAGTTTACATCAATGACCTAGTAAATATCTACAGTGATGCGAAATACGTTATGTACGCTGACGACGCTAGCCTATTTTTTTCGTCACCTGAACTTGGTAGCCTTCAGAATAACACCAACACTGCTCTAAGGGCGCTCCAAAAATGGTCAGCAGCAAACGTTTCGCAAATTAATACTAAAAAGACAAAAGCCGTGATTTTCAGACCAAAATCTAAGCAGATAACCTGCGATCACATCACCCTTCTTTACACAAATGAAGCAATAGAAATAGTGAGTAGTGTGAAAATACTGGGAGTTACCTTCACACAAAATATGCTTTGGGATTTACACAATCGAATCAGTTTTAGGCAAGCTATCTCGTGTGGTTGGTATGATGGCGCGTCACAGATTGATATTACCTTTTAAAATAAAGCTTCTTGTTTACAATGCGCTCTTTTTTTCTTCCTTGTATTATTGTTTTTTGATATGGGGTACGACGACATATACAAATCTTGAAAGACTTCATGTACTGCAGAAAAAATTTCTACGGGCGCTTTTCAATGTACCCTACAATTCCCATACTTCAGATTTATTCTTGAAGGGAAATGTCATCCGCGTGTTTACCCTATACAATTACAAGTTAAGTATAGCGTTCAAACGAGAGATAAAAGAAAACCTAAAGTTTTTCCACGAGTTATCTCATCTTGCCAAAAACACCCATTCATACGGCACTCGTTACATAGAACAGTGGAAGGTGGTCACTGCGCGGACAAGCTATTCTATGCAGAAGCTATCATACACGCTGCCAACCCTTTTAAATTCATTTCATAAATTACACATTGAATTGAAAATAACTTCTGCACAAACACTGCGCGAGCATTTCATCAATTCATGCTAACATAGTAAATAGTGTAAAATATTGCTTTTTTTCATTCTTCCTTACTGATGTGTTTTTTTTAGACATATCTGTATTCCGAATATGTGTTTCTTGTGATTTTTTTTCTCTTTATGTGAATGTTTGCCATCGCTGCCTGCACTGTAGGGGTGGCTGCGGGCCTCTGTCAAGTTGCTTGTGCTTTCAAGCAACTTTTACCCGCAGTCTCCTCCATCGCTGATGGAAATAAAAATTATTATTATTATTATTATTATTATTATTAATTGCGCCACGGAGACAGTCCTGCTCAGCTCTCACCCCCGTCAGAACATTTCTTCCGAGCTATAAGCCCAAAGGAAAAAAAGCGCCGCACCTCCACCGGGTGGGCTCGAACCTCCAACCTTTCGGTTAACAGCCCATCGCACTAGCCAATTGCGCCACGGAGAGAGTCGTGCTCCACTCTCACCACTATCAGAACATATCTTCAAAGCTATCAGCGCAACAAAAAAAGCAACAACCACTCCTGGGAGCACTCCAACCATCAACCTTTCGGGTGACAGCCGATCGCCCTAGCCAATTGCGCCACGGAGACAGTCCTGCTCCACTCTCACCACCATCAGAACATATCTTCAAAGCTATCAGCGAAAAGAAAAAAAAGCGATACACCATCCCCGGGTGGGCTCGAAATTCCAACTTTTCGGTTAACAGCCGATCGCGCTAGCCAATTGCGCCACGGAGACAGTCGTGCTCCACTCTCACCACCATCAGAACATACCTTCAAAGCTATCAGCGAAAAGAAAAAAGAAACACACCACTCCCGAGAGGGCTCGAACCTCCAACCTTTCAGTTAACAGCCGATCGCGCTAGCCAATTGCGCCACGGAGACACTCCTGCTCCACTCTCACCACCATCAGAACATATCTTCAAAGCTATCAGCCCAAAGAAAAAAAAGCAACACACCACTCCCGGGAGTGGCTCGAACCTTCAATCTTTCGGTTAACAGCCGAAGGCGCTAGCCGATTGCGCCACGGAGACAGTCCTGCTCAGCTCTCACCACCGTCAGAACATTTCTTCCGAGCTATCAGCCCAAAGGAAAAAAAACGCCGCACCAGCACCCGGTGGGCTCGAACCTCCAACCTTTCGGTTAACAGCCCATCGCGCTAGCCAATTGCGCCACGGAGACAGTCGTGCTCCACTCTCACCACCATCAGAACATTTCTTCCGAGCTATCAGCCCAAAGGAAAAAAAGCGCCGCACCACCACCGGGTGGGCTCAAACCTCCATCCTTTCGGTTAACAACCCATCGCGCTAGCCAATTGCGCCAAGGAAACAGTCGTGCTCCACTATCACCACCATCAGAACATATCTTCAAAGCTATCAGCGAAAAAAAAAAGCGACACACCTGTCCCCGGGTGGGCTCAAACCTCCAAACTTTTGGGTAACAGCCGATCGCGCTAGCCAATCGCGCCACGGAGGCAGTCGTGCTTCACTCTAACCACCATCAGAACATATCTTCAAAGCTATCAGCGCAAAGAAAAAAGCAAGACATTCCTCCCGGGAAGGCTCGAACCTCCAACCTTTCGGTTAACAGCAAATCGCGCTAGCCAATTGCGCCACGGAGACACTCCTGCTCCACTCTCACCACCAGCAGAACATATCTTCAAAGCTATCAGCCCAAAAAAAAAGCAACACACCACTCCCGGGAGTGGCTCGAACCTCCAACCTTTCGGTTAACAGCCAATCGCGCTAGCCAATTGCGCCACGGAGTCAGTCCTGCTCAACTCTCACCACCGTCAGAACATTTCTTCCGAGCTAAAAGCCCAAAAGAAAAAAAGCGCCGCACCACCACCGGGTGGACTCGAACCTCCATCCTTTCGGTTAACAGCCCATCGCACTAGCCAATTGCGCCACGGAGACAGTCGTGCTCCACACTTACCACCATCAGAACATATCTTCAAAGCTATCAGCGCAAAGAAAAAAGCAACACACCACTTACGGGAGGGCTCGACCTTCCAACCTTTAGGTTAACAGCCGATCGCGCTAGCCAATTGCGCCACGGAGACAGTCCTGCTCAGCTCTCACCACCGTCAGAACATTTCTTCCGAGCTATCAGCCCAAAGGAAAAAAAGCGCCGCACCACCACCGGGTGAACTCGAACCATAATCTTTCGGTTAACAGCCCATCGCGCTAGCCAATTGCGCCACGGAGACAGTCGTGCTCCACTCTCACCACCATCAGAACATATCTTCAAAGCTATCAGCGCAACGAAAAAAGCAACACACCACTCCTGCGAGCGCTCCAACCTTCAACCTTTCGGTTAAGAGCCGATCGCGGTAGCCAATTGCGCCACGGAGACAGTCGTGCTCCACTCTCACCACCATCAGAACATATCTTCAAAGCTATCAGCGAAAAGAAAAAAAAGCGACACACCGTCCCCGGATGGGCTTAAACCTCCAACCTTTCGGGTGACAGCCGATCGCCCTAGCCAATTGCGCCACGGAGACAGTCCTGCTCCACTCTCACCACCATCAGAACATATCTTCAAAGCTGTCAGCACAACGAAAAAAGCAACACACCACTCCTGGGAGGGCTCGAATCTTCAACCTTTCGGTTAACAGCCGATCGCGCTAGCCAATTGCGCAACAGAGACAGTCGTGCTCCACTCTCACCACCATCAGAACATATTTTCAAAGCTATCAGCGAAAAGAAAAAAAAGCGACACACCGTCCCCGGGCGGGCTCGAAATTCCAACCTTTCGGCTAACAGCCGATCGCGCTAGCCAATTGCGCCACGGAGACTTTTTTTCTTTATTGCCTGTTTTCGGCTCACGTAAACAATACACATATTAACAGATAATTACACAACACAATCCAAAACATTGTAAAAACCGTTGCTCAAATGAAGTGGCCACGCATCAGTTAAAATGTTTTTATCGTCGATAGTAATTCGACGCGCGGCAACCATCCTGGGGTGAATTCCTGCAACTTTTGTTCATCCACAAAACTTCTTATATACTCTTTGAAGTACTGCGTGGGTGCTCGTGCATCTACATCAAAGTGCATGGCTGCCATCCTGGATTTCCAAATGCTATGAAGAGCCATAAGCATTATCATGTCATATGGGGTACCGTCGTCACTTTGCATTTGCAAATAGCGGATGCCATGTGCATCAATGGGGAAATCTTTTTTGATCGTGCGCTGGAGCACGTCCCAAAAAAGACGGCATCCCAGCAGTCAATGAATACATGCTCAATTGTCTCCTCTTTTCTGCACATTATGCAATGCGTGCCCCAAGGAACGTAAAACCCTTTTGCAGCCATCCAGGTTTTGACGGTCAGCGTACCAGTATGTAATTTAAAAAAGAAATTCTTAGCACCTGGCGATATTTTCATCGCCTTGACGCGCTTTAGTACAGTGTGGCCATGGCATACATTGTAAAGGAACCGATACAAAGGCACTGGTAAAAACACATCACATAGGTCCTTGTACAACTTTCTACGTCGGACTTGACTCAAGTATTCAAGTGAAAACCGCACTGAGAAAAACCTACAAGAAACTACAACTTCGCGGAGAAAGCCATAAACACCACCAGGTACGCTGCAGGTTGATACAACCATGTTAGGCAAGTGTTGCCCCAGGCGAAGTTGACAAACAGTGCGAAGGAATGGGTTGACAACGTCTCTAAAGAAACAAAAACGATTGACTACCTGTCTTAAAAACAAATGCGACAAGCCAAGTCCTCCATTTCGCACTCGAAGAAATAAATTGGTCCGACTCGATCTTTCCCAAGACGATTCCCACACAAAGACAGCGAACACATGGTGAAATTTTTGGATGTTTACCCTTGAACAATGTAAGACTTGTAAGATATACCAAATTTTACTCACTAAGAATATGTTGCAAATTGTGGCTTTAGAAAACATAGACCAATTCCAGCCATTCCACTTGTTCACTCTTTCCCGCAGGTTATCCACTTGGCTCCTCCAGTACGAGTCGCTGTCTTTGTAGCATTCGAGGGGGGCACCCAAGTATTTCACCGGTGTCGTAACAAACCTAATGCTGGCAAAACTGTCTTGGGTTTCTGCCCAGTCACCGTGCCAAAAGCCAAGGCATTTTCCCCAGTTCACAGCGCTGCCACTTGCAGCACAGAAGTTAGTAACGCATTTGACAGCATCTGCTATGCTGTCAGAGTCCGCGCAAAAAATGGCAATATCGTCCGCATAAGCCAACAGTCAGACTTCAACCTCGGGCAGCTTAAACCCACGGACACAGTCATTCTCTATGACACTCAAACAAAAGGACTCTATGTACAAACAAAACAATAGTGGTGAGAGAGGACAACCCTGACGGACCGAACGCTTGACTGGGATGCGCTTCCCCACCACCTTGTTAATGATTAGCCGCGTTGAGCAGTCTCGGTACGCCATGACAAGCCCCTCTTTGATTATTTTCCCTAAATTCACATAATCTAGGATGCACAGCAGAATTTCATGAGGCACCCTGTCAAAAGCCTTCTCGAGGTCGATTTGCAGCATTGCGACTCGCGCACCAATAGCGTCGCAACATTCGAGGATGCTCCGGGCTGCGTGTATATTCGTGAGGATAGTTCGACCTTTAATGCCACACGTCTGATGCGGCCCCACGAGCTCCGTAATAACTGTTTGCAACCTTTTAGCTAGGATTTTCATAAATATCTTGTAATCTCCATTGGTGAGGCAGATTGGGCGGTAAGAATTTACTTTGCGCAGTGCAACGGGGTTCCGATTTTGGTATAAGAACAGTGTGAGATGATGAAAAGGACGGGGGTAATATTTTCAGCTCGAATGCCTCATTATAAACGTCGGCTAAGACTGGTGTTATTTAAAACTTGAAACACTTATAAAAGGCGGAAGTCAGACTATCAGGGCCAGGCGATTTCCCGGGATGCATACTTTCAATAGCACTGTGAACTTCCTCTTCCGAAATGGGTTCCTCCAATATTTCTTTTGTATCATTGTCAAGCTTTGGCATCAGTGGTTAAAAATTTTTTTAAAGCGATTGACATCAACTGAGCTGGCGGCGAATAAACCATTGAAGTGCTCAAAGAAAGCACGCTCGATAACATCTGCGACATCGCTGACTTCACCCTCGTGTTCAATTTCTGTTATCTGATTACGTCGCGCATGCCACTTTTCCGAGCCCAACGCCCTTTTTCACGGTGCTTCTGCCGTTATCAGTCGCTCGGCTTTTGCCCGAACCATAGCACCGCGGTATCTTTCGACATTGAACCGCTCAATTTTACTTTTGAACGCGCGAATATCTTCAAGAAACATGCCGGGCATTCTACATTATTCGAGCAGCAATTTTTTCAGGTTTATGCGCATGAGCTTTTCTTCTGCTCCTTTTTCTCTGCTTATAGCGCTCGAGCGTTCCAAAGCCTTCAATTTAACGACCTGCTTGAAGTTCTCTCATTTTTCTCTAAACGTCTTTTTACTGCGAACTTTTATTTTTTCAACTTCCGTCATTACTTCCTCCATAAATTTTTCATCACTCAGCAGATTCGAATTCAATTTCCATAGTTGCCACTCGAAGGCCCTTTTCGTTTCTTTCGTGCTAGCTACTACAAAGCTATCCAAGCAGTGGTCGCTAAATGAAACGGCGTTAACACGGTATGCCTTGCAAAGCGGTACCAATTCAACACTCACGTACGCCCTATCTAGTCGGGCATGGCTGGTTGCCTCAAAGTGGGTGTACTGCATAGTCCGGCCACCACCGAGACATTCAGCCACATCCTCCAAACCATGTTCTCTTATTGTATCGCTTAAGACAGCCGTACTTGCATCCCTGTAATGTCGTTCGCTAGTTTTGTCTTTGGCTGAAAGGACGCAGTTGAAATCGCCAATAATGATTAGGAGCCTAATACATTTGGTATACTGCTTTAGTTGTTCAAAAAATATGCGTCTTTCGTCAGTGACAGTCGGTGCGTACAAGCATATTACGTGCCATTCCAATCCCGAAAACAAAAGATCACAAACAATGAGCCGACCAGACGGACATGACGTTGAGGCTTCTACTTTAGCACCCAGACTCTGTCTGACGAACAAAACGCAACCGGAAGAAGTCCCAATGGCATGGCTAACTATAGCAGAATACCGCGGCAAGAATTGGCGCACCATGCCCCCAGTTTCATCGTCACCATGGACTTTAGTCTCTTGGACTGCCAGTATGTCAAGTTCGAGATCACTTACTAGCCGATAAAGCTGGCATTGTTTTCTCTGTGAGGCCAGGCCACGCACATTTAAAGTGGCCACACGGATTGAATTTTCTATTTGCACCATCGTAAGGCTACGAAAAACCCAGGGTTATGGCGCTCACCTTGCAACTGCAATTCCTTGCTGAACCCCTTGTCCCACTACAGTCCTTAAGTTGGCGAAGGCGGCGTTTCCGCCGTCTTGCGCTCCGACGAAATGTTTGGCTGTGGCCGGATCAGAGGCCGCCGAGCGGGAGTCGTTTTGGCGGGTGGCTCGTCCGGCGAGGCAGCAGTGGTGCCCTTGTCTTTTTTCCCTTCGTCACGGGGACGCTTCCCCGTCACAGTGCCACTGTCGCTTTCAATCCCAGTCATCGTTTCAGCCTCGGAGGGGGTCTCGTCTGCTAAGCCAAGAAACGTGTCGCCGGTGCTGCTTGCATCCACCTTTTCACTGCTTTCTCCTACGCCTTCGTATGGAAGCCCGGCGTCGGGCTTACCTGGTGCTTCACACACGCCCTCTTCTTGACGGCATGACGACCCATCTTCCACAGCAGAGTTTGGATTAACTCCTGCTGTTTCTTCCGAGTCTGCTTCGTCCATGAGGTGCTCGAGTGCATCACTTTCCTCCGCAGGTCCGGTCACACTGGCATATGTCTTCGCGCAGTCGTCGTCTTCGTGGCCGAAGCGCCGACAACGACTGCAGCGGGGTACTCGGCAGTCGCGGCGTATGTGTCCAGTACTCTTGCACCGTAGGCACAACGGTGCACGGCCCGGAACGACCACGAGAGTCAGCTCTCCGGCAATCCTGAGCTGGTGCGGAATGTCATCCACCTTGACGTCGGAGTGCAGCTTTAGTCCCACAGACCGCGTCGTTGAGCCCTTTTCTGTGATGCCCGGTGCTCGCCACTTCTCCCGTTTCACTTTGAATACTTTCCCATAGGGAGTCAAGGCAACACGCACGTCTCCGGTTACGCCGTGCAGCAACCAGTGAAGCTTCAAGCGAACCTCGCGGTTATTTGGGTCAATGAGCAAACATGGGCGATCCTTTACCTTCACATCGATGGCGGAGAGCAACTTCCGAGCAACCTCAGCACTCGTCAGTGTCACAGCCCATACGTGGTTCATTTGATACGCCCCCAACGCCAAAACGTCGTCGAGCGCACCAAGCTTGGCCAAAGTGTCCCTGTAATCTTCGACGCGGTAAGGCCGGGCTCTCGGATCACCATGCATGAAAACGGTGTTCGCAGCGATGCGCCCGGAAGGCAGATTGGGCAGAATCACCTGATAATCGTTGGCGCTAGGCGCAGAAACCCTGTTACCGCGGCCCGGTCGGGCCACTGATACCGCTCCGTCAGAGCCGAACATTCCGCGACCGTATCGCTCGAAAGCCGGAAGTGGAATCTGCGCCACGGAGACACTCCTGCTCCACTCTCACCACCATCAGAACATATCTTCAAAGCTATCAGCCCAAAGAAAAAAAAGCAGCACACCACTCCCGGGATTGATTTGATTGATTGATTTGTGGGGTTTAACGTCCCAAAACCACCATTTGATTATGAGAGACGCCGTAGTGGAGGGCTCCGGAAATTTTGACCACTTGGGGTTCTTTAATGTGCACCCAAATCTGAGTACACGGGCCTACAACATTTCCGCCTCCATCGGAAATGCAGCCGCCGCAGCCGGGAATCGAACCCGCGACCTGCACACCACTCCCGGGAGTGGCTCGAACCTCCAACCTTTCGGTTAACAGCCGATCGCGCTAGCCGATTGCGCCACGGAGACAGTCCTGCTCAGCTCTCACCACCGTCAGAACATTTCTTCCGAGCTATCAGCCCAAAGGAAAAAAAAGCGCCGCACCACCACCGGGTGGGCTCGAACCTCCATCCTTTCGGTTAACAGCCCATCGCGCTAGCCAATTGCGCCACGGAGACAGTCGTGCTCCACACTCACCACCATCAAAACATATCTTCAAAGCTATCAGCGCTAAAAAAAATCAACACACCACTAACGGGAGGGCTTGAACCTCCAACCTTTCGGTTAACAGCCGATCGCGCTAGCCGATTGCGCCACGGAGACAGTCCTGCTCAGCTCTCACCACAGTCAGAACATTTCTTCCGAGCTATCAGCCCAAAGGAAAAAAAACGCCGCACCACCACCGGGTGGGCTCGAACCTCCAACCTTTCGGTTAACAGCCCATCGCGCTAGCCAATAGCGCCACGAAGACAGTCGTGCTCCACTCTCACCACCATCAGAACATTTCTTCCGGGGCCACGGCACTGCCGCTGCGGATCGACGGGGGCCACGGCACTGCCGCTGCGGATCGACGCTCATCCATCATGTATCTGCAGGTGCTGCTTTTTGCCGTCGTGGGCCAGCTGTCGTCTGCTCATCGGATGGCCTACCGACTACAGTCACCGAAGATTCTGGCGTGTGCTCGGGTACACCTTTAAACAGCTTTTCCGCGCACCACAGCCCGTTTTTTTGGGTATCGGATGGTTTGCCGCCAAATCTGGACTTTACGGTGTTCGCCGTGCGGCAACATGGTGCAACGTCGGCTGACCCACCACTCAAAAGCGCGCCGGCTGCATCGACACTTCGGGCCACGGCACTGCCGCTGCGGATCGACGCTCATCCATCAGGTATCTGCAGGTTAGCTATTACAACTGTTGTTCCTACCGGAACGATGATATTTGCCTTTTGGCGGTGTCGTGGCCTTCTGGGTTTTTGAAATTTGCTCGGAGTGCAGCGCTGTTCCTCAGCCGCCTTTTGTTACTTCACGGTGACGTGGAGGAAAACCCTGGACCAATGACTAAGCCCCAGGAAGAAAAATTGAATTTCGTGTTCGATGCTATTAAGCGCCTAGAAAACAACAACGCTACCTTGCTGGAATCCGTAAGTAAGGTTTTATTAATACATGTTGCTATTCAAAACGATGTCGAACAGCTCAAAACTCGGGTGCAGGCTATCGAATCTAAAATGCAAAACAACGATAAAAGCGTAAATCTACCAACCCACGATCATTTTTCTACATTACAAGACAAAATCGACGACCTGGAAAATAGATCTCGGCGTTCCAATGTTCTTTTCTTTGGCGTAGATGATAAAGAACCATCTGAAACGTGGGATGCAACTGAAGGTCTCGTTAGGGACTTTTGCGCGTCAAAGTTAGGCATAACAGTAGATTCCGTTGCCCGAGCTCATAGATTAGGTCGTTTTGTGCGGGACAAAAAGAGACCCATTATAGCCAAGTTTTTCAACGATAGGGAAATCGAAGCAATTTTGAACAAAGGTCCTAAACTAAAAAAACACGCCCTTCAGCATTTCGCGCGATTACTCGGTGCCCGTTCGCGACAAGCGTCCAAAGCTTGCCCAGTTCAAGAGATCTGTAGCCAAGGAGGTGACCGTTGCCGCCTGGTATTCACTAAGCTGTTCGTGAATGACGACATCTACGTGTGGGACACTGTAAATGAATGCGCTGTCCGATTAAATCCTCGTGAAAACGTACACGCGGCGGAAACCCCCGTAAACGACACGTGCAAATGACGTGGCTCTCCCCCGAGAATTGAGTGTTCTTCGCCTCTCGTACCCCGCCCGATAGTCAAACATTTTCCATTCTTGTTTACAAATATCCGTAGTGTTCTTTCTAAAACTGTCCCTCTTTCTTCACTGATAGACTCGTTGTCAGCATCAGTAGTAATATTAACCGAAACTTGACTTGGTGACTCTGTTAGTGATAACAATATCTTTGTTTGTGCATCTGAATTCAACTTTTTTCGTTACGATCGAAAGCACCGAAGGGGCGGTGGTGTCCTCCTTGCCGTCAAGAATGATCTTGTTGTTACCCCCATCTCAGTATGTTTTTTTCTGGAATGCGCCTTTGTTTTCTTGAAGTGTGCTGGTAGCCATGTTATAATTGCTATTTTTTACCGTCCCCCCGATATGGGCTGCACGTTTTCGGATGAATTTTCTCGTGTTCTGGGCGATATTCACACCCGTTTTCCGAACTCTGTACTTATCATTTTCGGTGATTTCAATTTTCCTGCCATTAACTGGAGTGCCCTTACTGTTCCACCAAGTGATGTTGAAGCGCGCAAATTTTTGCAAAGTTGACAGGACTTTTCTTTAACTCAACTCATCAATTTTCCTACACGCTGCTCAGCGACAAGTTCAAATACCTTTGACCTAACTTTAACAAATCAACCCGATGTTTGCTCGAACATTAATATTTTTGATGGTCTTTCCGACCATGCGATTATTACCGGAAACTTGATTCGCCCACTGGTCGAAAGAATAGCAACTAACAAATCGATTAGGTGCTATAACAGAAGTAACTTTGATAGTATAAATAATGAATTGTCTGCCTTTTACGAAGAATTTATACATGGTCACCTCCAGCGCACCATTCAAGAAAACTGGTTGCTGTTAATAAATAAACTTACTGGTCTCATCAATAAATTCATACCTGTCATCACCGTGAAAACCCGAAGCACGGTTCATTGGTTTACTCAGCAGCTCCGACGGTTGAACAACAAAAAAAAAACGTTTATATAAACAGGCCGTCCAAAAGGATACCTTTAACTCTTGGACGAAATACAAAAAATGCGATAAAGAATATCAGTCGCTTTTGAAATCTACTCGCCGCCATTTCTTTAACCATGATTTATCATCTATACTTGCAAATAATCCACGCAGATTCTGGCGCGTTGTTAACCCCAAATGTTATCCTGATATAATCCTAAGCAATAACGATGGCGTTTCAGTTCCCACATCTCAATGCGCAGATGTCTTAAACCAGGCGTTTTCCTCAGTTTTTACCAGAGAAGACGTTTCATCCGCTCCCATATTGCATAGTTTCAGCAGCACAGTCATGCCGGAGATTGTTATCAGTGAGGCCGGTGTTCTGTCCCTTTTACAGAAACTAAAAATTTCTTCCACCTTCGATATTATAGGCTTAAATAATAAAATCCTGAAATCTATATCATTCAGTATCACCCCCTTCTTATGCGCTCTGTTTTCACAGTCTTTGTCTACCGGAACTCTACCCCAAGATTGGCTATCAGCTAAAGTCGTCCCCCTCATCAAATCAGGTGAACGTTCCTCACCGCTAAATTACAGGCCCATTTCCTTAACTAGTACCATTTGCAAACTCATGGAGCATATCATACACACTCAAGTAATAAACTATCTCGAACGTCACAATATCATTTTCAATTTTCAGCACGGTTTTCGCAAGGGATTTTCATGCGACACCCAACTTGCCGGTTTTGTTCACGACCTTTATAAATCCATGGATGCTGGTTGCCAGGTCGACGCCATTTTGTTAGATTTCGCTAAAGCTTTTGACCGCGTTCCTCACCACAGATTACTACTAAAGCTAGAACAACTTAACACTCACCCTATAGTTCTTGCATGGATAAAAGCTTTTCTTTCCTCCAGGTCTCAATTCACCTTTGCTATGAATTTTTATTCTTCATCTTTACCGGTAACATCTGGTGTACCCCAAGGCAGTGTTCTTGGTCCTCTACTCTTCCTCGTTTACATTAACGATCTACCGAATTCTTTATCTTCACGCGTTCGACTTTTCGTGGACGACTGCGTAATATACCGTAACATTTCTTCTGATTCTGACCGCTTAGCTTTGCAATCTGACCTTAACAAAATTAATCATTGGTGTTCAACTTGGCTTATTTCGTTAAATGTTTCAAAAACAAAGTGCATGCCCTTTACTAACGCTGCTACACGTTTTCCTAGTCAATACTCGTTGAATAATATGACACTTGAGTTAACATCTACCTACAAGTACCTCGGTCTCCACTTTCAATCGAATCTATCTTGGCACCATCATATAGAAGTCACTCTTGCAGCTGCTAACCGGTCTCTCGGGTTACTGAAACGAAATCTTAAACAGGCTCCATCGCCGTTAAAAAACTTGCTTTTACCAGTTTAATTCGCCCTAAAATAGAATATGCCAGTGCCATTTGGGATCCTCATGAAGCCTACATCGTATCAAATATTGAATCTTTGCAAAACCGAGCTGCTCGTTTCATTTACTCAGATTATTCTACCTATTCCAGCGTAACTAACTTAAAAAATCGTGCTGAGCTAGAGGATTTGGCCATTCGTCGGAAATATGCACGCCTATCACTTTTCCACAAACTTTACAATCACCCATCATTACATGACAGTTTCTTTGAACCCGCCTGTTACATCTTTCCCCGCCGTGATCATCCTAACAAAGTCAAACGCCCGCTATCTCGCACACTTCGTTTCGCTAAGTCATTCATCCCGCGCACTATTATTGAGTGGAACAGTTTGCCTGCACATATTGCCACCGAGAAAGACTCGGTAAAGTTTTCAGAGCTCATGCGCACTACGGTGACTAACTAAATATTTTTTGCTTTTGTTGTTTTGTTTTCTTTCGTTTTTTACCTATTGTATAACGCCATGCAATTGCTGCCCGTATTCATGGTTTGTGCTTTGTTGCGGTTGTCAGGTTGCACTGTATCTTGCTGTACTGCTTTTTTTCTGTTTTGTTGTATTGGCCCCATGTATTGTATTTCTGACCCCATTTATTGTATTCCCTATGTATTTCTGTGTGTTGTATTGGCAAACCATGTTGTATTGCCCCCCCCCCTATGTAATACCCTCTTCTAGAGGGCCTTTAGGGGTAACCTGAATAAATAATAAATAAATAAATATCAGCTCCAAAGGAAAAAAAGCGCCGCACCACCACCGGGTGGGCTCGAACCTCCATCCTTTCGATTAACAGCCCATCGCGCTAGCCAATTGCGCCACGGAGACAGTCGTGCTCCACTCTCACCACCATCAGAACATATCTTCAAAGCTATCAGCGAAAAGAAAAAAAAGCGACACACCGTCCCCGGGTGGGCTCAAACCTCCAAACTTTTGGGTAACAGCCGATCGCGCTAGCCAATTGCGCCACGGAGACAGTCGTGCTCCACTCTCACCACCATCAGAACATATCTTCAAAGCTATCAGCGCAAATAAAAAAAAAGCGACACACCGTCCCCGGGTGGGCTCGATATTCGAACCTTTCAGTTAACAGCCGATCGCGCTAGCCAATTGCGCCACGGAGACAGTCCTGCTCAGCTCTCACCACCGTCAGAACATTTCTTCCGAGCTATCAGCCCAAAGGAAAAAAAGCGCCGCACCACCACCGGGTGGGCTCGAACCTCCATCCTTTCGGTTAACAGCCGATGGCGCTAGCCAATAGCGCCACGGAGACAGCCGTGCTCCATACTCACCACTATCAGAACATATCTTCAAAGCTATCAGCGCAAAGAAAAAAGCAACACACCACTCCCGGGAGGGCTCGAACCTCCAACCTTTCGGTTAACAGCCGATCGCGCTAGCCAATTGCGCCACGGAGACAGACCTGCTCGGCTCTCACCACCGTCAGAACATTTCTTCCGAGCTATCAGCCCAAAGGAAAAAAAGCACCGCACCACCACCGGGTGGGCTCGAACCTCCAACTTTTCGGGAAAGAGCCGATCGCGCTAGCCAATTGCGCCACGGAGACGGTTGTGCTCCACTCTCACCACCATCAGAACATATCTTCAAAGCTATCAGCGCAAAGAAAAAAGCAACACACCACTCCCGGGAGGGCTTGAACCTCCAACGTTTCGGTTAACAGCCGATCGCGTTAGCAAATTGCGCCACGGATACACTCCTGCTCCACTCTCATCACCATCAGAACATAGTGCCATGCACGAAACAAAGAACGAAGACGATGTGCGCGCCAACAGTCTCGTGAAAAGGGGGACTGAAGACGACGTGCTTTTGTTTTTGCTCGCCTGCTCTTGGCTCCTGCATAAAAAACACACGCCGTCGGTTCTTGGGCTCATTGTCTCGGTGCACTGCTTACGTTGAACCGCGACACTGGTAGAGGTGCGGGGTTGCAAGCCTGCCGATGCTCAACACCCCATCTGGGAGCCGTTCATCAAGTCCCGACACGCAGCCATCTGTTACGACACCAGTGCACCGCTTCAGTCGGCGGTTGCTAGGCCTATCTCCTGAGCTGACCTCCTTCGACGAACATTCTACCAGGCATTACGTACCTCTAACAATGGCCTCCGCTAGCCAGCCACAGTTGGTCGAAGGGATACAAGACAGCCCCGTTTCCAATCCAACCCAGGTAACACTTCTTCAGCCACTTGTGCCTGATCGCTTCAGTGGTGCCCCACACGAAGATGCTGAAGATTGGCTTGAGCATTACGAACGCGTTGCCGACATCAACCAGTGGAATGCTCAACAGAAGCTCACCCGCACGTATTTCACTCTCGATGACAGCGCTCACACGTGGCTTGAGAATCGAGAAGGCCGTATATCCACATGGGATGACTTTCGTCAGCAGCTGATTGACACCTTTGCTAGCGTCGACCGTCGTGAGCGGGCTCAGCAGTTGCTCGAGTTAAGGCTTCAAAAACCTAACGAAACTGTGGCAATGTTTGCTGAAGACGTGACGCGCCTCTGTTGTCGGGCTGATCCCAACATGTCCGAGGAGAAGTTGCGCTACCTTATGCGTGGCGTGAAAGAACAACTGTTCGCTGGACTTGTGCGCAATGCCCCAACTACCGTGGCCGATTTTATAAAAGAAGCCACTGCCATTGAGCGTGCTCTGCACCAAAGATCGAGGCAATATGATCGCTCGTCCACTACCACCCCAATCAACGCCGCTTCAGTGACTCTGGACAATCAGGGCTCCCTACGTGACCTTATCAGAGATATTCTCCGCGGAGAAATGCAGAAGCTTTGGAATCCTCCAGTGGAATACACCAGTGACCGCCGTCGCCGCAGTCGTTCGTGACGAACTTAGGCACGCTTTTTCAGCAGCTGATCTCGATCGCGATCAGCTTCAACTGAGTTACGCCGACACTGTCCTCCGACCACCACCCGTCCAGCCCATTACATCATACTACCAGCCACCTACAGCCGCACCTTCGTCGCAACCATTGCAGGAGGCTTTCAGACGTCAGCCCATGTCTCCGATGTCTCCATGCCACCAGCCACCACTTGCCGCGCCTTACTCACCACCACGAGAGGACATAAGACGCCCACAATTTCGCAGAACGGACGCTTGACGCACCGTCGATCGGCGCCCTCTCTGCTTCAACTGTGGTGGTGCCGGCCATATAGCTCGCTATTGTTGGTACCGCGACACATCGCTTCGCTCATCTCGGCCAGGGTACGACGGTCGCCGTGCCAATGACCACTACATTGTTCGCCTTGACTACCCTGCTCTTCGAGGGCCTTCAACAACGTGGTCTCCCTATCACGAGTTGCCTCCTCATCGCCAGCCCAATTCCGCCCACAGGACACGCTCTCCATCCCCTGCTCAGACATCATCACCAAATCGACGTACCTTTGCTGACCTTCGGGCAACAAAGTCGCCCAGCCCTTACCGGGGAAACTAAAGGCGGCGACCTCTCGGGGTAAGGTCGCAGCCCGACCACAAGACGATAAAAAGCCCCCAGTACTGCTGCGAGAGAACGACTTGACGCCAACGAATATTAACAACGACGAAATGGTGAGCGCCGACCTCAATGTAAATATTGACGGAGAGCAAATGACGGCCTTAGTAAATACGGGTGATGATTTTTCCATAATAAGTCGGAAGCTGGCTGATCATCTTAGAAAAGTAAGAATGCCATGGACAGGACCACATATAAGGACAGCGGGTGGTCAATTGCTGCTACCCACAGAAAGATGCACAGCAAGAATTCAGCATAGGAGATTCTTCTTTCGTCGCGACTTTCATTGTTCTCCCAGAGTGCTGCAAAGATTTAATTATAGGAATGGACTTTCTCAGGGAGCACGGCGCAATAATCAACATCCCGGACCTGCGTGGTTTTATTTTACGAGAGTGCTCGTCTGACTGATCATACATCACCAGAGCACAAATCCTTTCGTCTCAAAGACCACAATATAGTCATGCCGCCTCGATCTTGTATCCTCGTTTCAGTAGCATGTGACGTACCGTTCAACGATGAAGGAGTCGCCAACCAACTAACCTCGCTGCTTTTCACTCACGGGATTTCCGTAGCACGAGGAATAGTCAATGTCACCGACGGCCGAACGAACTTGCTGTTGACCAATTTCACCTCCGAGCGACGACACCTTCCAAAAGGCACAACGTTGGCACATTTCGACGAGATCGCAGATGTTCATGACTGCTTTTCAGCACTCGAAGCAACACCTGCACAAGACCTACGTGACCTAGCACCTAACCTTGACGTCAGCCCTACTTTAACTCAGCAACAGCTGGAACACCTGCTTGTGCTGCTAGACGAGTTCCACGACTGTTTTGCGTCGAACTCGAAAGTTGGCCGGACGTCCTTGACCAAGCACCGAATCATCACAGAGGACACGGCTAGACCATTTCATCAAAATCCGTACCGTGTGGCTTCAAAAGAGCGAGAAGCGATAGAACAGCAGGTAACAGAAATGCTTGAAGACAACGCCATTCAACCGTCGAAAAGCCCCTGTGCATCACCTGTTGTTCTAGTGAAAAAGAAGGACGGCAGCCTGCGTTTCTGTGTGGACTATCGAAAGCTAAATCAGGTCACAAAAAAGGACGTGTACCCGCTTCCTCGTATAGATGATTCAATTGACAGGCTTCGAAACGCACGTTACTTCTCTTCCATGGACTTAAAGAGCGGATATTGGCAAATTGAAGTAGACCCCAGGGATCGTAAGAAAACCGTTTTCGTGACGCCAGACGGACTGTACGAATTTAAGGTTTTACGATTTGGCTTGTGCTTCGCTCCTGCTACTTTCCAGCGTCTCATGGATACCGTTCTCTCTGGCCTTAAATGGAAAACCTGTTTAGTATACCTTGACGACGTCATTGTGTTTTCTACAACGTTTGACAAACACCTTGAACGATTGCAAATGGTCTTGCAGGCCATACGGGCCGCAAACCTACGCTCAAGCCGGAGAAATGTCACTTCTGCTTTGAGGAACTGCAGTTTCCTGGCCATGTCGTCAGTTACACAGGAGTTCGTCCAGACCCCGTAAAAGTTGCCGCCGTCGCACAGTTTCCAACACCATCAGATAAAAAGGCAGTGAGGCGTTTTCTGGGTCTCTGTGCATATTATCGGCGATTTATTCCAGATTTTGCGCGCATTGCGTCACCTTTAACTCGTCTCACGAGGGATGACGTTGCATTTGTTTGGGGCGACGAACAAGAAGATGTTTTCAATGACGTGCGGCAACGTCTACAGACGACCCCCGTGCTTGCCCATTTTGATGACATAGCCCTACAGTGCTCCATACTGACGCCAGCAATGTTGGCCTCGGATTTGTGCTTGTACAGCGCCAGGATGGCGAGGAAAGAGTGATCGCTTACGCAAGCAGAACTCTGTCACGCGCAGAAGCAAATTACTCGACCACTGAAAAGGAATGCCTTGCCGTGGTGTGGGCAGTTATGAAATTTCGCCCATACCTGTACGGCCACCCATTCAAGGTTATCAGTGACCACCATTCGTTGTGTTGGTTAACAAGTCTGAAAGATCCTTCCGGTTGATTGGCACGCTGGAGCCTTAGACTACAGGAGTTTGATATAACGGTGGGGTATATGTTGGGAAAACGACACACGGACGCCGACTGCCTATCTCGATCACCAATAGAGTCAGCTGCTGCTTTTGATGAAGAGACAGCGTTCCTCGGAATCCTCGACACGTCAACCAACGCAGAACACCAGCATGACGATCCTGAGCTACTTGGCTTGATTAATTATTTAGAAGGACGAAGCCAGAATGCACCCAAAGCCTTTACAAGAGGACTATCGTCGTTCTGTCTACGAAACAATGTCCTTTACAAAATGAACTTCTCGTCAGACGGGTCCACCTACCTGCTTGTCGTCCCTACCACTCTTCGTTCTGAGGTGTTGCAAGCGTGCCACAACGAGGTAACATCTGGACATTTAGGCTACACGCGCACACTGAGCAGAGTTCGAGGGAGATATTACTGGCCTAAACTCACCGCTACCGTAAAGCATCATGTTCGGACCTGCCTCGATTGCCAGCGGCGCAAGTCACCTCCAACGAAACGAGCTGGTTTGCTACACCCTGCCCAGATCCCGACAACGCCGTTTGACCAGATCGGAATGGACCTTTTGCGCCCACTTCCCACCACTAGTGTTGGCAACCGTTGGGTTATAGTGGCGACCGACTACCTTATTCGCTACGCCGAGACAAAAGCCATCCAGAGAGGCACAGCAGAGGAGGTAGCCCGGTTCTTCATAGAGAACATTGTGCTGAGACACGGTGCGCCATCCATCGTTATAACAGATCGTGGAACCGCATTCACGGCCGCGCTTTTAGATCATGTGTTGGTGCTCAGTGGTACTATTCATCGCAAGTCGACAGCTTACCATCCACAAATCAACGGGTGGACCGAGCGACTTAACAAACTCTGAATGACATGCTTTCAATGTATGTGGACTTCGAACACAAAAACTGGGACGAGATTCTCCCTTACATAACGTTCGCATACAATACTACGAAACAAGAAACCACACGGATGACCCCATTCAGCCTTGTTTACGGACGAGAAGTAAGAACGATGTTAG
>WOVY01014118.1:0-27179 GCA_013436015.1 Rhipicephalus annulatus | reverse complement strand
CAGAACACTTCTCTAAAGATATCAGTCCAAAGAAAAAAGTGACACACGGCTCATGGGAGGGCTCGAAGCTCCAACCTTTTGGTTAACAGCCGATCGCGCTAGCAGATTGCGTCATGGAGACAGTCGTGCTCTACTCTCACCACCGTCAGAACATTTCTCCAAAGCTATCAGCGCAAAGAAAAAAGCGACACACTGCTCCCCGGAGGGCTCAAACCTCCAACCTTTTGCTTAACAGCCGACGCACTAGCTGATTGCGCCACGGAGACAGTCGTGCTCTACTCTCACCACCGTCAGAACATTTCTCAAAAGCTATCAGCGCAAAAAAAGAGACACACCGCTCTCGGGAGGGCTCGAACCTCCAACCTTTTGGTTAACAGCCGAACGCGCTAGCCAATTGTGTCACGGAGGTAGTCGTGCTCCACACTCACCAACATCAGAGCATTTTTCCAAAGGTATCAGCGCAAAGAAAAAAAGAGACACACCGCTCATGGGAGGGTTCGAACGTCCAACCTTTTGGTTAACAGCCGACGCACTGACAGATTGCGCCACGGAGACAGCCGTGCTCCACTGTCACCACCGTCAGAACACTTCTCCAAAGCTTTCAACCCAAAGAAAAAAAAGAGACATACCGCTCTCGGGAGGGCTCGAACATCCAACCTTTTGGTTAACAGTTGATCGCGCTAGCCGATTCTGCCACGGAAACAGTCGTGCTCCACTCTCACCACCGTCAGAATATTTCTCCAAAGGTATCAGCGCAAAGAAAAAAAGTGACACACTGCTCACGGGAGGGCTCGAAACTCCAACCTTTTATGTACCAGTTCAACGCGCTAGCCAATTGCGCCACAAAGACAGTCGTGCTTCACTCTCACCACGGTCAGAACACTTCTCCAAAGATATCAGTGCAAAGAAAAAAAGCGACACACCGCTCATGGGAGGGCTCGAACCTCCAACCTTTTGGTTAACAGCCAATCGCGCTAGCCATTGCACCACAGACCCAACCGCGCTCCACTCTCACCACCGTCACAACGTTTCTCCAAAGCTATCAGCGCAAAAAAAGCGACACACTGCCCCCGGAAGGGCTCGAACCTCCAACCTTTTGCTTAACAGCCGACACACTAGCAGATTGCGCCACAGAGTCAGTCGTGCTCCACTCTCACCACCGTCAGAACATTTCTCCAAAGCTATCAGCGCAAAGAAAAAAAAGAGACACACAGCTCTCGGGAGGGCTCGAACCTCCAACCGTTTGGTTAACAGCCGAACGCGCTAGCCAATTGCGTCACGGAGGTAGTCGTGCTCCACTCTCACCACCATCAGAAAAGTTTTCCAAAGGTATCAGTGCAAAGCAAAAAAAGCGACACACCGCTCCTGGGAGGGCTCGAACCTCCAACCTTTTGGTTAACAGCCGATCGCGCTAGCAATTGCGCCACGGAGACAGTCGTGCTTCACTCTCACCACGGTCAGAACACTTCTCCAAAGATATAAGTGCAAGGAAAAAAAAAGCGACACACCGCTTAAGGGAGGGCTCGAACCTCCAACCTTTTGCTTAACAGCCAACGCACTAGCATATTGCCCCACGGAGACAGTCGTGCTCCGCTCTCACCACTGTCGGAACATTTCTCCATAGCTGTCAGCGCAAAGAAAAAAGCGAAACACCGCTCCCGGGAGGGCTCCAACCTCCAACCTTTCGGTAAACAGCCGATCGCGCTAGCCAAACGCGCCACGTCGACAGTCGTGCTCTACTCTCAACACCGTCAGAACATTTCTGCACAGCTGTAAGCGCAAAGAAAAAAGAGACACACCGCTCTCGGGAGGGCTCGAACATCCAACCATTTGGTTAACAGCTGAACGCGCTAGCCAATTGCGCCAAGGAGATAGTCGTGCTCTACTCTCACTACCGTCAGAACATTTCTCCAAAGCTATCAGCGCAAAGAAAAAAGTGACACACCGCTCATGGGAGGGTTCGAAACTCCAACCTTTTGTGTACCAGCCCAACGCGCTAGCCAATTGCGCCACGGAGACTGTCGTGCTCCACTCTCACCACGGTCAGAACACTTCTCTAAAGATATCAGTCCAAAGAAAAAAAGTGACACACCGCTCATGGGAGGGCTCGAAGCTCCAACCTTTTGGTTAACAGCCGATCGCACTAGGAGATTGCGTCACGGAGACAGTCGTGCTCTACTCTCACCACCGTCAGAACATTTTTCCAAAGGTATCAGTGCAAAAAAAAGAGACACACCCCTCATGGGAGGGCTCGAACCTCCAATCTTTTGGTTAACAGCCGAACGCGCTAGCCAATTGCGTCACTGATGTAGTCGTGCTCCTCTCTCACCATCATCAGAACATTTTTCCAAAGGTATCAGCGCAAAGAAAAAAAAGAGACATACCGCTCAGGGGAGGGTTCGAACCTCCAACCTTTTGGTTAATAGCCCAACGCGCTAGCCAATTGCGGCACGGAGACAGTCGTGCTCCACTCTCACCACGGTCAGAACACTTCTCCAAAGATATCAGAGCAAAGAAAAAAAAGCAACACACCGCTCATGGGAGGGCTCGAACCTCCAACCTTTTGGTTAACTGCCGATCGCGCTAGCCATTGCACCACAGACCCAATCGCGCTCGACTCTCACCACCGTCAGAACATTTCTCCAAAGCTATCAGCGCAAAGAAAAAAAGCGACACACTGCTCCCGGGAGGGCTCGAACCTCCAACCTTTTGCTTAACAGCCGACGCACTAGCAGATTGCGCCACGGAGACAGTCGTGCTCTACTCTCACCACCGTCAGAACATTTCTCAAAAGCTATCACCGCAAAAAAAGAGACACACCGCTCTCGGGAGGGCTCGAACCTCCAACCTTTTGCTTAACAGCCGACACACTAGCAGATTGCGCCACAGAGTCAGTCGTGCTCCACTCTCACCACCGTCAGAACATTTCTCCAAAGCTATCAGCGCAAAGAAAAAAAAGAGGCACACAGCTCTCGGGAGGGCTCGAACCTCCAACCTTTTGGTTAACAGCCGAACGCGCTAGCCAATTGCGTCACGGAGGTAGTCGTGCTCCACTCTCACCACCATCAGAAAATTTTTCCAAAGGTATCAGTGCAAAGCAATAAAAGTGACACACCGCTCATGGGACGGCTCGAACCTCCAACCTTTTGGTTAACAGCCGATCGCGCTAGCAATTGCGCCACGGAGACAGTCGTGCTTCACTCTCACCACGGTCAGAACACTTCTCTAAAGATATAAGTGCAAAGAAAAAAAAGCGACACACCGCTCAAGGGAGGGCTCGAACCTCCAACCTTTTGCCTAACAGCCAACGCACTAGCATATTGCCCCACGGAGACAGTCATGCTCCACTCTCGCCACTGTAGGAACATTTCTCCATAGCTGTCTGCGCAAAGAAAAAAGCGAAACACCGCTCCCGGGAGGGCTCCAAGCTCCAACCTTTCGGTAAACAGCCGATCGCACTAGCCAAACGCGCCACGTCGAGAGTCGTGCTCTACTCTCAACACCGTCAGAACATTTCTGCACAGCTGTAAGCGCAAAGAAAAAAGAGACACACCGCTCTCGGGAGGGCTCGAACCTCCAACCTTTTGGTTAACAGCTGAACGCGCTAGCCAATTGCGCCAAGGAGATAGTCGTGCTCTACTCTCGCTACCGTCAGAACATTTCTCCAAACTTTGGCGGCAGCGGTGGCTACTGGAACATCGCCCTAACCTATCGCCCTGTACTGTTACAGCAAATTGCCGCACATGCGCCGATAACAACGTGGCCGATAACCGAAGGGACAACAAATTCCTGACTTCATCGACACGGGACCTCACGGGACCTGCCGGAATCTGCACTTGGCGCGGTCATCGCAGCCTATAAAAGGTCCTCTTCTTTGCCCGAGCATCACTTTGGCGGCAGCGGTGGCTACTGGAACATCGCCCTAACCTATCGCCCTGTACTGTTACAGCAAATTGCCGCACATGCGCCGATAACAACGTGGCCGATAACCGAAGGGACAACAAATTCCTGACTTCATCGACACGGGACCTCACGGGACCTGCCGCAATCTGCACTTGGCGCGGTCATCGCAGCCTATAAAGGGTCCTCTTCTTTGCCCGAGCATCACTTTGGTGGCAGCGGTGGCTACTGGAACATCGCCCTAACCTATCGCCCTGTACTGTTACAGGTTTGTAAAGTGTCTCACTTGGCTCTTGCCTGTGCTCATATTTTGTCGCTGCTGCCGCCAAAAAGTGCTATGCCTGACAACATTGAATGCCCTGAGTGTAAAGAGTTATTAGAGCGTGCTAGCGATGGCATAGTGTGCACTCTATGTAAGCTCCCGTATCATACGGAAAAATGTGCGGGTGTGTCTGACGCAACATTGAAGTCCAAAGGGGATGCGTATCGCAAAAGTTGGAAATGTCTGAAGTGCAGACCATCAAAAAGTCGTGGGCAAACGGAAAAAACCGATGACGAACCTTGCGTACGGGATGTGTTTTTGATGCTGCAGGCGATCAATCAAAAGCTAGATGTTTTGATGCCCCTGAAAGAAACCGTTGATAAGATAGAAGAGTCTGTGCAGTTCATGTCCGACCAGATGACGGATGTAATGAAGCGCACCGAAGAAAATGAGCGCAGCATCAAAGAACTACGTACCAGGATTGAAAATCTCGAAATGCAAGACAAAAAACTTGAATCGCTAAACCGCCAGCTTGACGACCTTGAATGGCGCAACCGAAGGTACAATCTCGAATTTCATGGCATACCACAGAATCAACAAGAAGATCTTGTTGGCAAGATAAATGCGTTAGCTATCCAAAACGAGCTTCCTGAACTATCACGCGACGATGTGGCAGCGATTCACCGTTTGCCATCCAAGCAAGATAAGATTCCCGCAATAATTTGTCGTTTCACTAAACTAAACGTCCGAGAAGCGTGGTGGGACAACCGGCTAAAAATTTCGGAAATGAACAAAGAAGTTCGCGTGCTGGAAAACCTCACGAAACGCAGTAAAGCACTGTTGAAGGAAGTAAAAGACTGGGCAAAGGTAAACGACTATAAGTACGTCTGGCATAGAAACAACAAAATCCTCGTAAAAAAGGCGGAGAGGCATCCAACGAAGCCTATCTCGTACTTACGCGATGTTGCTAAGCTCACCTAGATATCTGACTAGTACTTCTAGGTTTTTGTGTGTAAAAGAATCACCAGATGGCACCTGTTTGCCATACGTCCTACGTTAATCCTAACCAGTTTTCAAAAATGCTTGGTCCAGCCTTCGCAAAATCTTTCAAATCTGTTCATTTTAACGCACAGTCACTCGGAAATAAAGAAATGCACCTAAATTTATTTTTGCAACAGTTAGATACATCTTTGGATGTAATTATGGTAACTGAAATTTGGTCGAAAAATGATTGTGATCTTATCCGTTATCCTATGTACCAAACATTTTTTTTAAACCGCGATAGTGGTCGCGGGGGAGGTGTTTGTATGCTGTTTAAAAATATTTGGGAACCAGACTTGCTACCGTTATTCACAGTATGCACGAGCGACTATGAAGTGTTATCTGTATGTTCAGGAAGCACCCTTTTTACAGTGTGTTATCGTCCTCCACAGGGCTCAGTCACAGCATTTATTAGTTTCTTCGAATCTCTGCTTTCATACTGCCGCGAAAAACGATTGGACCTAGTATGTGGCGGGGACATGAACATTAACATGTTGAATAATGATGTTTCGAAAAGGAGTTTCGACTTGTTATTACAGGCAAATGGGTTTTTAAATGTTATTGATTTACCAACCCGCATCACGCCAAATTCTTCCACGTTGCTAGACCTGTTTATTACGAACATAGACAGAGCAAGGGTAAAATCTGGAGTAATTAGCGCTGACATTAGTGACCACTTACCGATTTATTTATGTTTTACAAAAGAATTCAAAAACATGTTAGCAATACCCGCTCTTTTCAACCTATCACTGAAAATGCCCTTTCTATATTTAGGCAAAATGTAGCGCAAGTAAACTGGGATTTTATTCTGGAAGAAAATGATCCTGAAATAGCGTACGACAAGTTATAAATGTTCTTAAACCAATTTACAGCGCAAGTTTTCCATTCAAAGTTGTGAGGAACAACCACCGAACTCGGAAGCCATGGATCACACAAGAACTACTCACTAAGATTAGGTTGAAAAACACTTTGTATCACAAGTTCATCAAAACTAAAGATGCGAATGACTTACGTATCTTTAAGAATCTCCGTAATCGCCTCAACAAGGAACCTAAAAAAGCTAGAGCAGATTATTACACAAATCAGTTTGTTGCATGCCAGGGTCGCACTGATTTAACGTGGAAAAAGCTCAACAATATTCTAGGGAAACAAAGTTGTGAAAAAGAACTTTCCACACTTGTACTAAACGGGGAAGCTATATCCGGCCAGGAACTGGCCAATGAATTTAATCGCCATTTTGTAAGCGTTTCTAGTGAAGCGAAAGTGTTCAATGACCTCCTAAACATTACCTCGATTGAAAGTACTCTATTTCTTAGCCCGGTTGATGAAGCTGAGGTGATGGGCACATTCAATTCAATTCAATTCAATTCTTTATTCATCAAGTGCGAACATAAAAAAGTTTATGGGTACAGATTCACTGGGAGGTCCCAAGGTAAGAACCGCAAGCGGGACCTCCCACGGGAAAAAAAAAGGTAATCGTCAAGCAACACTGAAATACAATTGTGAGCAATTAAACACAGTATAAACACAGCATAAAAAAGAGAAAGATAAAAAAAACAAAAGAAAACAAAAAACCATTAGAATAATAAGAAGGAACACTAAAAAACAAGGAATACATCGTAAAAAAAAGACATGAAAATACAGTTAGAATTCAATCAAACAGAAGGGCCTAACAAGAAAGTCTTTAGTTTGGTTTTAAAAACACAAAGTGATTTAGAAGATTTAATATCAGAGGTAAGTGAATTCCAGAGTGAAATGGCCGAGAATAGAATCATTTGTTTGCCGTAGTTAGTGTGTATACACGGAAGTAAGAGATTATGGCGTGAGGCAAAGTGCGTTGAATTGAAATTATTAGTGATGCAATGAGGGAGAATATCTAAGACAAGGTGATCGTGCAAGACGTTAAAAAATAAAATACCAATGCTGTACCTAAACAGATGATGAAGGGGCAAAACACGGAGCTGATAGAACAGCGGGGAAGATTCTGCTTGTCGATGGGAAAATGTGATGATGCGTAACGCTTGTTTCTGCAGTGTTATTAATGGGGCGATGTGGGTATGATACGTACCACCCCAGGAAGAAATGCAGTAATTTAGGTGACTGTGGACAAAAGCGTAATACAAAGTTAGGAGAGTTTGCAAGTTGAAGTATGGTCTAGCTCTAATCAGAACTCTTATGCCGAACATAACTTTCTTTGAAATGAAGATTACGTGCTCATGAAATTTAAGGTGAGAATCGACTATTACGCCAAGAAAATTAGTGCTACGACGATGTTCAATTTTAATACCGGAAATATACAGGGAAGGGAACTCGGAAATTTTTCTTTGCGGGGAACTAAAAAGCAGAAAGCAAGTTTTAAGAACGTTAATAGATAATTTGTTGAAGAGACACCATCGCTCGAGGGAAAATAGGTCAGCTTGGAGCATCTGCGTTAAGGTACACATGTTTCGGTGGGAATTAAAGATGGTAGTGTCGTCAGCATATAGTACGCATTGTGAAGAGGTTAAACAGCGAGGAAGGTCATTAATGTAAATTAAAAAAAGAAGTGGGCCCAAGATTGAGCCTTGTGGAACGCCTCTGTTAACTGTGACCGGGGGTGATGTTGCTGTGGAAACAGAAACTATTTGTTGCCTGTTTAAAAGAAAGCTGCGTAACAAAGTTAGAGCAGGACCCGTAATGCCATAACGCTCCAGTTTAGTGAAAAGAATGTCATGGTCAATGGTGTCAAACGCTTTTAAAAAATCTATGAAAACAGCAGCAGCAACGTCGCCGTGATCAATGAAAGACTTAATTTTATCTGTTAGACATGCAGTCGCAATATTAGTTGATAGGGCAGCACGAAAACCAAACTGAGAGGGGGTGAGTAAGTTGAATTTTTTAAGGTAGCGGGAAAGACGGGTCTCAATAAGTTTTTCTAGAACCTTATCTAAGAAGGAAAGAATAGAAATGGGTCGATAATTATCCATAAAGCGCGCGTCACCTTTTTTGAGTACAGGAACAATTTTTGCTATTTTCAAGGACTGTGGAAATAATCCGGTTTTAAAAATTAAGTTGAATATATAGCAAAGTAGTGGCGCAACAAGTCGACGTACAAGTTTCAAATGGAACCCATGAATACCATCTAAGCCAGGCCCGGTAGTCTTTAATCCTGCAATGGTAGCTTCGATTTCGTCGGAACAAGTAGGAAATAGAAAAAACGATTGGGGGCAACGCAAAAGGTCAGAAGAATAAGGGCACGAGGGAAGTTGAGAGCATACACCCGAAAAATGATTGCTAAATGCATTAGCGATATCTGCAGGTTCAGTAAATGATGAGTCGCCCTGAACAATGGATTTGATGGGCTTGTGCTGAGTAGCGTTATTCAGGAATTCCTTAACTAACTTCCATTTTTCTTTATGTTGTTACCGCACCTATTGAATTCATTGTCGTAGTAGCGGCGCTTGGCGGCTTTAAGGAGCGAGCACAGAACTTGAGAGTAGCGTTTATAACGTGCTCAGAGATTAGAATTTAAAGGTTTGCGCTTCATCTTTTTGTATAGATTATCTTTTTTACGCAAGGCAAGAAGAAGCGAATTTGAAAGCCAAGGGCACCGAGGGGCAGCGTAACGCCTATTGGAAGTTATTATTGTTGTACAGTCACCGACAGCATTGATCATTGCATCAGAAAATCAACACGCTAAACAACACGACATCTTGTGACATTGATGGATTCCAAGTTAAACCAATTAAGTTTATATTTGACATTATTTCGCCGTACATTACGCATATTCTCAACAAGTGTATCATTAGGGCAGTGTTTCCTCGTAGTATGCAGCTTGCGCGTGTATCAGTAATTTATAAAAAGGGTGACAGAAATCAATTGGGAAATTACAGGCCAATATCTATACTACCAATATTTTCAAAACTGTTTGAAAAAGTTATTCATAAGCGCTTCGTGAGCTTTGAATCTAAGCATTCCCTAATTAGCGACTCTCAATTTGGTTTCAGAAAACACTGTTCGACAGAGCTCGCGTTACTGGAACAAAAAGAATACATTCTAAAGGAACTTGACAAAAATAAAATAGTTATTGGGATCTATGTTGACTTTACGAAGGCTTTCGACCTAATAAACCATGAACTATTGCTGCACAAGTTAGAGCGTTGCGGATTCCGTGGACATGCATCTGCACTCGTAAAATCTTATCTTGAATTCCGTAGGCAGGCAGTTGTTGTAAACGGATTCTTATCCGATTCACGGCCTGTTCAGTGTGGCGTCCCACAAGGCAGCATTTTGGGCCCGTTTCTTTTAACATGTTTATAAATGATATTGTGCAGACTATACCCTTCGCAAAAATTGTATGCTACGCTGACGACACGAGCATATTTCTAGCTGGAGATAATATAGGCGAGTTGACAGAACAAGCAAATGACGCACTAGACAAACTTGATAACTGGACACGAAAGAACGCATTACAGATAAACAGCTCAAAAACTAAAGTTGTCATCTTTAGAGGAAAAAACAAAAAAGTCACATTAACAAGAGATATATGTTTTCAGCGTATTCCCCTAGAAATAGTGCCATCGAGTAAAACATTAGGAGTTATGATAAATCAAAAACTGTCCTGGGACGACCATGTAAGCTATCTTGGTAGCAAGCTGTCGCAGATAATAGGCATTGTTTACAGAAAACGTGAGATGCTGCCACTGAACGTGATGATCCTAATCTATCAGTCTTTATTTTATTCTCATCTAAACTACTGTCACTTAGTCTGGGGTACCACGACACAAGAAAACCTAAACAAATTACACGTCCTACAAAAAAGCTTCTTACGCGTAATGGAAAACCTTCCTCGCTGGCACACAACAACCGAACTTTTTACCAAACACAAAATCGTGCGGGTAACTAAATTATATGAGTATCGTCTTTGTCATTCCTTCAAGCGTGAAATCAAGTATAGTACATTTCTACTTCGTAAGATTGCTCTGCTAGAGCCGCGAAAACATATATGCAGAACAAGAAATACAGATATATGGCACGTTCAAACATACAGAACAACTTACGGCACGCAAACCCTGGAAAACCAGCTTCCTCGACTGCTTAATAGCTTCTCAGCTAAAAACGCACCCCTTGAAACATTGACAAATAAAGAGTTGTTATCATTTTTTCTTTCATAATTCCTGTTATCTGTTTGCTCGCGATTTCTGTGTCTTAAAAGTGTACTTCCTTGTATTGTGTCTTTAATTTTTCTTTTTCTGTTATATTATGCACATTTGGTTGTGTTATATTATGCACATTTGCTGAATCCTTGCTGTTCGCGAAGTTAGGGGTCAGCAGCTCAGTCAAGCTGTACGATCCTCGGATTTTGCAGCTTTTACTGCGGGCCCCTGTCATCATGTACACAATGATGATGAAATAAACGTATTACTATTATTATTATTATTATTATTATTATTATTATTATTATTATCAGCGCAAAGAAAAAGTGACACACCGCTCATGGGAGGGTTCGAAACTCGAACCTTTTGTGTACCAGCCCAACGCGCTAGCCCATTGCGCCACGGAGACAGTCGTGCTCCACTCTCACCACTGTCAGAACACTTCTCCAAAGATATCAGTGCAAAGAAAAAAGCGACACACCGCTCATGGGAGGGCTCGAACCTCCAACCTTTTGGTTAACAGCCGATCGCGCTAGCAATTGCACCATGGACCCAACCGCGCTCCACTCTCACCACCATCAGACCGTTTCTTAAAAGCTATCAGCGCAAAGAAAAAAAGCGACACACTGCTCCCGGGAGGGCTCCAACCTCCAACCTTTTGCTTAACAGCCGACGCACTAGCAGATTGCGCCACGGAGACAGTCGTGCTCCACTCTCACCACCGTCAGAACATTTCTCCAAAGCTATCAGCGCGAAGAAAAAAAAGAGACACACCGCTCTCGTGAGGGCTCAAACCTCCAACCTTTTGGTTAATAGCTGAACGCGCTAGCCAATTGCGTCACGGAGGTAGTCGTTCTCCACTCTCACCACCATCAGAACCTTTTTCCAAAGGTATCAGCACAAAAAAAGAGACACACTGCTCATGGGAGGGTTCGAACCTCCAACCTTTTAGTTAACAGCCAAACGCGCTAGCCAATTGTGCCACGGAGACAGTCGTGCTCCACTCTCACCACGGTCAGAACACTTCTCAAAGATATCAGTCCAAGAAAAAAAGTGACACACCGCTCATGGGAGGGCTCGAAGCTCCAACCTTTTGGTTAACAGCCGATCGCGCTAGCAGATTGCGTCACGGAGACAGTCGTGCTTTACTCTCACCACCGTCAGAACATTTCTCCAAAGCTATCAGCGCAAAAAAAAGAGACACACCGCTCTCGGGAGGGCTCGAACCTCCAACCTTTTGGTTAACAACCGAACGCGCTAGCCAATTGTGTCACGGAGGTAGTCGTGCTCCACTCTCACCAACATCGGAGCATTTTTCCAAAGGTATCAGCGCAAAGAAAAAAGAGACACACCGCTCATGGGAGGGTTCGAACGTCCAACCTTTTGGTTAACAGCCGACGCACTAGCAGATTGCGCCACGGAGACAGCCGTGCTCCACTGTCGCCACCGTCAGAACATTTCTCCAAAGCTTTCAACCCAAAGAAAAAAAAAGAGACACATCGCTCTCGGGAGGGCTCGAACATCCAACCTTTTGGTTAAAAGTTGATCGCGCTAGCCGATTCTGCCACGGAAACAGTCGTGTTCCACTCTCACCACGGTCAGAACACTTCTCTAAAGATATCTGTCCAAAGAAAAAAAGTGACACACTGCTCATGGGAGGGCTCGAAGCTCCAACCTTTTGGTTAACAGCCGATCGCGCTAGCAGATTGCGTCACGGAGACAGTCGTGCTCTACTCTCACCACCGTCAGAACATTTCTCCAAAGCTATCAGCGCAAAGGAAAAAAACAGACACACCGCTCTCGGGAGGGCTCGAACCTCCAACCTTTTGGTTAACAGCCGATCGCGCTAGCAATTGCACCACGGACCCAACCGCGCTCCACTCTTACCACCGTCAGACCGTTTCTTAAAAGCTATCAGCGCAAAGAAAAAAAGCGACACACTGCTCCCGGGAGGGCTCCAACCTCCAACCTTTTGCTTAACAGCCGATCGCGCTAGCCATTGCACCACGAACCCAACCGCGCCCCACTCTCACCACCGTCAGAACATTTCTCAAAGCTATCAGCGCAAAGAAAAAAAGAGACACACCGATCTCGGGAGGGCTCAAACCTCCAACCTTCTGGTTAACAGCCGAACGCGCTTGCCAATTGCGTCACGGACGTAGTCGTGCTCCACTCTCACAACCATCAGAACATTTTTCCAAAGGTATCAGCGCAAAGAAAAAAAGAGACACCGCTCATTCAAGTCAAGTCAAGTCAAGTTTATTTCCAACAACATCAAGTCGGAGGTCCTTAGGCGAAAAGATGTCGGAGACATCTTGAGAGAGCCCAAGAACCCGTTCCAGAGCAGCAGGCATTTTACAAAAATATCGCGTAATTCACTGTACATGCATAAGACAAAATGAGAGCTTAGTACTTCTTCCTTTTAGTGAACAAAATACACACATAATTTCACGTAGGTCGCATAAATCTTGTATGCACATGCGCAAAACAACAATTCTTATACAAAAAGGAAAGAAAACATGTAAAAAACATGATAACGAAAGATAGCTAGTGCTGTTTGAGCAATTCCTATGCGTGTAACAACATACTTCGTACATGTTTCTTGAATATACGTTCAGGCAGTTCGAAGTCGATACTGGTTAAGAATTTGTTCAATATTGTTGGTATCTGGTGGTGTAGAAGGCATTCTCCGTAACGTGTGCGAGAAAAGGGAACTGGTCTTAGTTGATTTCGGAGAGCGTATCGACAGGAGCTGTCAATTGAATGCTGATGAAGTTTGTTTTTCTGAATATAAAGTATTAGTTTATATGTATAAAGGTCACTTGCTCTAATAAGATCATGATTTATAAAGAGCTGATGAGTACGTAGTTCGCTAGGAAGCCCATAAAATTTTTCAAATATTCTAAGAACCTTTTTCTGTAACGTCTCTAGTTTGTTGAGGTTCTGAGCAGACGTTTTTGCCCATACTAGTGCGCAGTAAGATAACCGAGAATAGAAATGGGCGTAGTATATAGCCTTTTTAAGCCATAATGGTACAAGGTCTGATAACTTATACATGCAGCCAACAGTTTTACCTAATTCAGAGACAAGTTTTGATATATGTGTGTTCCATGACATGTTTTCCTCAAACCATACTCCTAGAAATTTTTGCGTTTTAACACATTCCAGCGTGGTGCCCTGAAAGGAGAAATTCAGTGTAATGCATGGCTTATTAGGAGGCCTAAATATAACATATTTTGTTTTACTTGCGTTTAAGTCAAGCTTGTTTTCATGGAGCCACAGTTCCAGGTGTCTTAAATAATTAGTTACAGTAACTTGAAGATCGGCCACTGTATCAGCACTGAAAAAGGCATTCGTGTCATCTGCGTACATGACTAGTTTTTCTGTGTATGGGATATTACATATATCATCTATATAAAGTATAAATAACAAGGGTCCTAAGATAGAACCTTGTGGAACGCCTTGCTTAAGTTCTGTTGCTTCTGACGCTAAGCTTCCGAGTGTAACATATTGTTTTCTATCAGATAAGTAATTCGTAATAAGTTTAAGAGCAGCGCCACGCAATCCATAGTCAAATAATTTTTCTTCTAGAATGTCATGTTTTATGCTATCGAAAGCCTTCTTCAGGTCAAGGAACAGTCCTACTGTATATAGTCTTTTTTCAAAATTGTTCAGTATGACCTCTTTTACGTTTAATAGGGCTAATTCAGTGGACTTTCCTTTCTGGAAACCATACTGAGCAGGGTTTATTATTTGATACTTTGAAAGAAAGTTCCTTAGTCTACAATTTATGGCACTCTCAAATACCTTCGATAGCACTGGTAAAACAGAGATAGGCCTATAATTAGAAATGTCATTCAAAGCACCGCCTTTGTGCACAGGACATACACGCGCAAGCTTGAGTTCTGAGGGGAAAATACCAGAAACTAACATGCAATTAATAATATGAGCCAAGGGCTCCGATATAAGGTCCGCAACGTGCTTCAAGGGCGCTGCACTTAAGTCATCAGCGCCTCTTGCGACATTGTTACGTAGTCTAATTATCGAGCTGTGTACCTCTGAAGGTGTCACTGGACTTAGACTGATTGTGTTAGGCTCTCTCGTTCTACGGGTAATCCTTTCTTGCGTACAATGTCCTGAAAGAGGCACATAATCACCAGAATGGGCAAAATATTCGTTCATAGCCGTGATAGCTGCTTCGTCGCTCATATCTTGGGAGAAGGCTTTGACATTAATACGCACTTTACTTTCGGTAAATTGTCCCAGGTTATTCACTTCATTCCACAGTTTACGAGGATCATTATAAATCTTGGCGAATAGGCATTCATAATAAATCTTCTTAGCCTTGCGTATGTCGGCGTTTAGCTTATTGCGATACGTTTTGAATTTTTTCAGCACCTCTAGGTCGCGTGTTTGGACAAACTTATGATACATTTTGTTTTTCGTTTTGATTCTTTTGTGAAGATTCTTGTTGATCCATGGTTTACGAATTTTCGTTTTCTTTATTGTGTATGTCACCATAGGACAACTGTTGTCATAACATGCTTTCAGATAGCGTGAGAGAGCGCTATATGCGTGATCTGAATTTTGCTCAGCGTACACAAAAGACCAGTCCGTATGGGTTATTTCAGAACGAAATTTTTCTAGGGTGAGCTGGTTTATGACGCGGTACGTTGTTTTTTCATTGTACCTAGGCTTATTCGTTGCAGTGGAAAAAAGAGCAAAAATGGGTAAGTGGTCACTAAGGTCGAGTGAAAATAAGCCTGTAAAAGTCTTATTCGTCGGCACGTTTGTGATACAGACGTCCAGAAAAGTGGCGCTATGGTCCGTGATTCGGCTAGGCAGACCGATAGTGTTTTCACTACAATAGGTGGACAGAATAGTTTCAAACTGTATAGTGGCAACGTCATCGCTTAGCATGTTCATATTTACGTCACCCATCAGAAAAAATGGCACGCGGAACGAGTGAAGCTTAGATATAATGGTTTCAAAAATAACAAGAAAATCAGATTTGCTGCTTGCGGGTGGCCGATACACTGCAGTAACTAGAACATTTGGTAATCGTATTGTAATACATTCAACGGTAGTCGTCAAAAAGGTTAGCTCCTCAATAATATCATGAGGAATACAGTCCTTCACGTACAAAGCAACGCCTCCGCCACGACTATTAGTCCTGGTAACACCATTGTATTTGTAAGACTGTAGTTGTGAAGGACAGTCATTAGGAGCGAGCCATGTCTCGGAAAGCAAAATTACATCGAATTTTATAGCTAAGGAATCGAGGAACATGCTGAGATCAGAAACCTTATTTTTAATACTGCGCACGTTCAAATGTAAAGCACTGAAGTGCCTTCCAATATGCGTGACCGCTTTGTTAAAACTGTCTGCATCATGGTATTGACAACTGTCAAATAACGCCATTTCGCAGCAGACTGTATCAATTCAGAGTGCCTGTTCGATACCTAGCGGCACATCTTTTCTAAATCGTCGCGTTCAGCAATTCTGAGCACCTCTGATGATTCCGTTTTCCTGGCAAAAATTTTTCCATTGCGCGTCCACACGTATTTCCATCCAACGCAACGCTTCTTAGCTATGGTTGCGCCTAGGAGTTGTTTCCCAAGCTGGGTTAGGTTTTCATTGACAAATATAGGATCGGTTGACTGGAAACCAATTTTGTTAGCAGAAAGACGTGCCCTCTTGGCCTTAGCCAGGACGGCATCTCGTTTCTCCCGGCGAACAAATCGTACAATGATATTCTTTACATCGGGATCTTTTGTTCCCATTCTGTGACAAACATCAATATCTGTGGAAGTGATGGGTTCCCCGACTGCTGAGCAAATATTCTGGACTACTTCGGAAGGGTCACCTTCATTGGGCACGCCCTTGATTTCAAGGTTGTTTGCTCTGGTATACGCCTCCAGGTCCTCAACTTTCATGCGTAATTTCTTCGTCTCCATCATGAGAATATCGTTTGCCTTTCGCGCATCTGCGAGTTCTTTTCGTAACGATCTTATCTCTTCGGAGAGCGGCTTTATGTCATCACACACTGCACTACAATAGTCCACACTTTTTTTAAAATCGCGGAGTTCCTTCCGTATCTCTCGCTGAAATACGTCTAGTTCCTTATTCATCCTTCAACAAGACAACAGCAGCTGACACAACGTATACAATGGTGCTTGGCAGCAGTGCTAGCAATAACAGAGCTTAGGTGTAGTAGTGAAATTCTCACCTGCGTACAGAGAATATCTGTTAGCGACGTGAAGCTTGCGAGCACTGCTGCCAAACTGCCGTCAGAGCGGAAGTTTCCTGACTTATGAAGTGCTCGTGTTCTGGGGACACGTCATCCGCGCAGGCGCAATTCGCTCCGCAGCCACTTCTTGTAGATGGCGTAGAACTGCACTGTATGTCGTCACAATGTGCGCCGATTTGGCTGTCCGAAATAGTGCTCTCGTCAGTGGTACTGCTTGCAGTGTGCGGCGATAACGATCCCAGGAATGTGATCAGCTGCGTACAGAGAATATCTGTTAGCGACGTGAAGCTTGCGAGCACTGCTGCCAAACTGCCGTCAGAGCGGAAGTTTCCTGACTTATGAAGTGCTCGTGTTCTGGGGACACGTCATCCGCGCAGGCGCAATTCGCTCCGCAGCCACTTCTTGTAGATGGCGTAGAACTGCACTGTATGTCGTCACAATGTGCGCCGATTTGGCTGTCCGAAATAGTGCTCTCGTCAGTGGTACTGCTTGCAGTGTGCGGCGATAACGATCCCAGGAATGTGATCAGCTGCGTACAGAGAATATCTGTTAGCGACGTGAAGCTTGCGAGCACTGCTGCCAAACTCGAGGGGTTCGAGGGCTCGAACCTCCAATTCGAGGGCTCGAACCTCCAACCTTTTGATTAACAGCCGATCGCGCTAGCCAATTGCGTCACGGAGACAGTCGTGCTCCACTCTCACCATGGCCAGAACACTTCTCCAAAGATATCAACGCAAAGAAAAAAGAGACACACCGCTCAGCGGAATGTTCGAACCTCCAACCTTTTGGTTAACAGCCCAACGCACTAGCCAATTGCGCCGCAGAGACAGTCGTGCTCCACTCTCACCACGGTCAGAACACTTCTCCAAAGATATCAGTGCAAAGCAAAAAAGCGACACACCGCTCATTCGAGGGCTCGAACCTCCAACCTTTTGGTTAACAGCCGATCGCGCTAGCCATTGCACCATGGAGACAGTCGATCTCCACACTCACCACCGTCAGAACATTTCTCCAAAGCTATCAGCGCAAAAAAAAGAGACACACCGCTTTCGGAAGGGCTTGAACCTCCAACCTTTTGGTTACCAGCCGAACACGCTAGCCAATTGCGTCACGGAGGTAGTCGTGCTCCACTCTCACCACCATCAGAACATTTTCTCAAAGGTATCAGCGCAAAAAAAGACACACCCCTCATGGGAGGGCTCGAACCTCCAATCTTTTGGTTAACAGCCGAACGCGCTAGCCAATTGCGTCACTGATGTAGTCGTGCTCCACTCTCACCATCATCAGAACATTTTTCCAAAGGTATCAGCGCAAAGAAAAAAAGAGACATACCGCTCATTGGAGGGTTCGAACCTCCAACCATTTGGTTAATAGCCGAACGCGCTAGCCAATTGTGTCACGGAGGTAGTCGTGCTCCACTCTCACCAACATCAGAGCATTTTTCCAAAGGTATCAGCGCAAAGAAAAAAAGAGACACACCGCTCATGGGAGGGTTCGAACGTCCAACCTTTTGGTTAACAGCCGACGCACTAGCAGATTGCGCCACGGAGACAGCCGTGCTCCACTGTCACCACCGTCAGAACATTTCTCCAAAGCTTTCAACCCAAAGAAAAAAAAAGAGACACACCGCTCTTGGGAGGGCTCGAACATCCAACCTTTTGGTTAAAAGTTGATCGCGCTAGCCGATTCTGCCACGGAAACAGTCGTGTTCCGCTCTCACCACGGTCAGAACACTTCTCTAAAGATATCAGTCCAAAGAAAAAAAGTGACACACCGCTCATGGGAGGGCTCGAAGCTCCAACCTTTTGGTTAACAGCCGATCGCGCTAGCAGATTGCGTCACGGAGACAGTCGAGCTCTACTCTCACCACCGTCAGAACATTTCTCCAAAGCTATCAGCGCAAAGGAAAAAAACAGACACACCGCTCTCGGGAGGGCTCGAACCTCCAACCTTTTGGTTAACAGCCGATCGCGCTAGCCAATTGCGTCACGGACGTAGTCGTGCTCCACTCTCACAACCATCAGAACATTTTTCCAAAGGTATCAGCGCAAAGAAAAAAAGATACACACCGCTCAATCGAGGGCTCGAACCTCCAACCTTTTGGTTAACAGCCGATCGCGCTAGCCAATTGCGCCACGGAGACAGTCGTGATCCACTCTCACCATGGCCAGAACACTTCTCCAAAGATATCAGCGCAAAGAAAAAAAGAGACACACCGCTCATTCGAGGGCTCGAACCTTTTGGTTAACAGCCGATCGCGCTAGCCATTGCACCATGGAGACAGTCGATCTCCACACTCACCACCGTCAGAACATTTCTCCAAAGCTATCAGCGCAAAGAAAAAAAAGAGACACACCGCTTTCGGGAGGGCTCGAACCTCCAACCTTTTGGTTACCAGCCGAACGCGCTAGCCAATTGCGTCACGGAGGTAGTCGTGCTCCACTCTCACCATCATCAGAACATTTTCTCAAAGGTATCAGCGCAAAAAAAAGACACACCCCTCATGGGAGGGCTCGAACCTCCAATATTTTTGTTAACAGCCGAACGCGCTAGCCAATTGCGTCACTGATGCAGTCGTGCTCCACTCTCACCATCATCAGAACATTTTTCCAAAGGTATCAGCGCAAAGAAAAAAAGAGACATACCGCTCATTGGAGGGTTCGAACCTCCAACCTTTTGGTTAATAGCCCAACGCGCTAGCCAATTGCGGCACGGAGACAGTCGTGCTCCACTCTCACCACGGTCAGAACACTTCTCCAAAGATATCAGTGCAAAGAAAAAAAGCAACACACAGCTCATGGGAGGGCTCGAACCTCCAACCTTTTGGTTAACAGCCGATCGCGCTAGCCATTGCACCACAGACCCAACCGCGCTCCACTCTCACCACCGTCAAAACATTTCTTCAAAGCTATCAGCACAAAGAAAAAAGCGACACACTGCTCCCGGGAGGGCTCGAACCTCCAACATTTTGCTTAACAGCCGACGCACTAGCAGATTGCGCCACGGAGACAGTCGTGCTCTACTCTCACCACCGTCAGAACATTTCTCGAAAGCTATCAGCGCAAAAAAAGAGACACACCGCTCTCGGGAGGGCTCGAACCTCCAACCTTTTGGTTAACAGCCGAACGCGCTAGCCAATTGTGTCACGGAGGTAGTCGTGCTCCACTCTCACCAACATCAGAGCATTTTTCCAAAGGTATCAGCGCAAAGAAAAAAAGAGACACACCGCTCAGCGGAATGTTCGAACCTCCAACCTTTTGGTTAACAGCCCAACGCGCTAGCCAATTGCGCCACGGAGACAGTCGTGCTCCACTCTCACCACGGTCAGAACACTTCTCCAAAGATATCAGTGCAAAGCAAAAAGGCGACACACACCGCTCATTCGAGGGCTCGAACCTTTTGGTTAACAGCCGATCGCGCTAGCCATTGCACCATGGAGACAGTCGATCTCCACACTCACCACCGTCAGAACATTTCTCCAAAGCTATCAGCGCAAAGAAAAAAAAGAGACACACCGCTTTCGGGAGGGCTCGAACCTCCAACCTTTTGGTTACTAGCCGAACGCGCTAGCCAATTGCGTCACGGAGGTAGTCGTGCTCCACTCTCACCACAATCAGAACATTTTCTCAAAGGTATCAGCGCAAAAAAAAGACACACCCCTCATGGGAGGGCTCGAACCTCAGATATTTTGGTTAACAGCCGAACGCGCTAGCCAATTGCGTCACTGATGTAGTCGTGCTCCACTCACACCATCATCAGAACATTTTTCCAAAGGTATCAGCGCAAAGAAAAAAAGAGACATACCGCTCATTGGAGGGTTCGAACCTCCAACCTTTTGGTTAATAGCCCAACGCGCTAGTCAATTGCGGCACGGAGACAGTCGTGCTCCACTCTCACCACTGTCAGAACACTTCTCCAAAGATATCAGTGCAAAGAAAAAAAGCAACACACCGCTCATGGGAGGGCTCGAACCTCCAACCTTTTGGTTAATAGCCAATCGCGCTAGCCATCACCACGGACCCTACCGCGCTCCACTCTCACCACCGTCACAACGTTTCTCCAAAGCTATCAGCGCAAAAAAGCGACACACTGCCCCCGGGAGGGCTCGAACCTCCAACCTTTTGCTTAACAGCCGACACACTAACAGATTGCGCCACAGAGTCAGTCGTGCTCCACTCTCACCACCGTCAGAACATTTCTCCAAAGCTATCAGCGCAAAGAAAAAAAAGAAACACACAGCTCTCGGGAGGGCTCGAACCTCCAACCTTTTGGTTAACAGCCGAACGCGCTAGCCAATTGCGTCACGGAGGTAGTCGTGCTCAACTCTCACCACCATCAGAAAATTTTTCCAAAGGTATCAGTGCAAAGCAAAAAAAGCGACACACCGCTCATGGGAGGGCTCGAACCTCCAACCTTTTGGTTAACAGCCGATCGCGCTAGCAATTGCGCCACGGAGACAGTCGTGCTTCACTCTCACCACGGTCAGAACACTTCTCAAAAGATATAAGTGCAAAGAAAAAAAAGCGACACACCGCTCAAGGGAGGGCTCGGACCTCCAACCTTTTGCTTAACAGCCAACGCACTATCATATTGCCCCACGGAGACAGTCGTGCTCCACTCTCACCACTGTCGTAACATTTCTCCATAGCTGTCAGCGCAAAGAAAAAAGCGAAACACCGCTCCCGGGAGGGCTCCGACCTCCAACCTTTCGGTAAACAGCCGATCGCGCTAGCCAAACGCGCCACGTCGACAGTCGTGCTCTACTCTCAACACCGTCAGAACATTTCTGCACAGCTGTAAGCGCAAAGAAAAAAGAGACACAACGCTCTCGGGAGGGCTCGAACCTCCAACCTTTTGGTTAACAGCTGAAAGCGCTAGCCAATTGCGCCAAGGAGATAGTCGTGCTCTACTCTCACTACCGTCAGAACATTTCTCCAAAGCTATCAGCGCAAAGAAAAAAGTGACGCACCGCTCATGGGAGGGTTCGAAACTCCACCCTTTTGTGTACCAGCCCAACGCGCTAGCCAATTGCGCCACGGAGACAGTCGTGCTCCACTCTCACCACGGTCAGAACACTTCTCCAAAGATATCAGTGCAAAGAAAAAAAAGCGACACACCGCTCATGGGAGGGCTCGAACCTCCAACCTTTTGGTTAACAGCCGATCGCGCTAGCAATTGCACCACGGACCCAACCGCGCTCCACTCTCACCACCGTCAGACCGTTTCTTAAAAGCTATCAGCGCAAAGAAAAAAAGCGACACACTGCTCCCAGGAGGGCTCGAACCTCCAACCTTTTGCTTAACAGCCGACGCACTAGCAGATTACGCCACGGAGACAGTCGTGCTCCACTCTCACCACCGTCAGAACATTTCTCAAAAGCTATCAGCGCAAAAAAAAGAGACACACCGCTCTCGGGAGGGCTCGAACCTCCAACCTTTTGGTTAACAGCCGAACGCGCTAGCCAATTGTGTCACGGAGGTAGTCGTGCTCAACTCTCACCAACATCAGAGCATTTTTCCAAAGGTATCAGCGCAAAGAAAAAAAGAGACACACCGCTCATGGGAGGGTTCGAACGTCCAACCTTTTGGTTAACAGCCGGCGCACTAGCAGATTGCGCCACGGAGACAGCCGTGCTCCACTGTCACCACCGTCAGAACATTTCATTTTCATTTTTTTTTCATTTTATTTTATTCGGACATTTCCGCAGAAATGCCCACGAAGGGGGCAAAAGGAGAGTGTGTCTCCTGACTTGGCCCCTCTTCGTGAGGCACCTCGGGCAGGTAGAGCAGGACAGTACAAAACACCATAACATATTTTGAAATACAATACAAGTTGAAAAACAGTGAATACTATAAATATTACATACATTACATATTTCCTTTACATACACTGTAGACTTGTGTTCTGTTTATTACATCGTAAATACGCTTCCTAAATTGTGTTATGTTTTTAGCCTCCTTAGCGTATTCAATTATTTCGGGAATCCTGTTGCACAGTAGAATGATTTGGTTATTAATTGACTGTACACCATAGTTAGTCCGGCACATTGGCCCGACCAACGCAACAGTACGCAGATTATACGTAAGATCTCTGCTTAAGTACACATCAGAAAAAATCTGGAAATTATCTTTGATTTTTTTGAAGATTAACATGGCTAGTTGCATCATATAGCACTCTGGGAACGGGAGTACATTATACATATAAAAAAGAGACATATTAGTGGGGACCGAGGTATTTATCAAACCTAGTGCGCGTTTTTGAAGAAGAATTATACTTTCTGTATTTGTTTTGTTACACGTACCCCAGACTAAAATGCAATAAATGATTTGCGAGTAGATAAAAGAAAAGTAAAGCTGCCGTTTAACTCTCCCTGGAAGGAGATGCTGTAAGCGTCGAATTAGACCGATCGATCTTGATATTTTTATTCGCAGGTTGTCCACATGGTGGGACCAACTAAGGTCACTTTGAAAACACACACCCAGAAACTGAATTTTATTTACCTGCGCAATATTTTCTCCATTAAAAATCAGAGAGATAGCATAATCTACAGGCCTATTTTTTTGCTTGAAGAGCATAAATTTAGTTTTTTTTATGTTTAGTTCTAGCTGATTGACTGTAAGCCATGATTTTAGTTTATCCAACCAAGAATTTGCAGTTATTTCAATATCGCGAAGATCTAAACCAGAAAAGAAGGCATTGGTATCGTCGGCGTACATGACTATGTTTGGTGTGAACTGAATGTTTACTATGTCATTGATATAAAGTATAAAAGTAGAGGACCAAGTATCGATCCTTGGGGAACCCCATACTTAATTACGCCCAAATCAGATTTATAATTGTGGAGCTGTACATATTGTTTCCTGGCCCAAAGATAGCTTTTCATTAGATCAAGCGCAATCCCGCGTATTCCATACAGTTGAAGTTTCCTAATTAATATATCGTGCTTTATCGAGTCAAAAGCCTTACGGAAATCGAGAAATATTCCCACAGTGTAAAATTTTTTTTCAAAGTTATGAAGTAGGCTGTCCTTAATACGGAGTAAAGCAGACTGAGTTGATCTACCTGGTTGGAATCCACACTGTTCTTCACAAATGACATTCTGTTTGCTATAAAAGAAAATACCCTCTTATATATCAGGCGTTCCGCGACCTTAGAGAAAAGCGGCAGAATAGAGATTGGGCGATAATTTTGAAGTTCATTTTTATCACCTCCTTTAAAAATTATTGTTACGCGAGCTATTTTCATGGCACATGGAAAAATTCCCGTCAAGAAGAGTCTGTTGCATATGTAAGTGAATGGGGCGACAATCAAATCAGCAACTGCCTTGGTAGGTGCTGCGGAAATGCCATCTTCTCCTGGTGAGCTGTTCTTTAGTGAGCATATGGCAGTGGCTACTTCCTCCTCGGTAACGGGTATAAAAACAAAGAATTAGTGGAAGAGCTTTCAATATAGCATTCAGCCGGTTTAAGTCAGTCGCTTGTGGTTATATGACTTGAGGATCCTGCCTCAAGGAAATGAAGGTTAAATTTGTCTGCCAGTGCCTTGCCACTGAAGTGAATATCGTTTATCTGTATATAGCTAGGGACAGTGGCTTGTTTTCTTCCTATCAACTTATTAACCGAGCTCCAAAACATTTTTGAGTTGTTAATCACTGTAGAAAACTTGTAGGCATAGAAATCTATTTTCGCCTTCTTGAGGTCTTTGTTTACTTTGTTTCTAAAATTTTTAAACTCAATGAGGTCAGTTTGTTCTTTTGTTTTCAAAAAGTGCTGGAAAAGTTTGTTTTTTTCAATTTATCCGCTTAAGAAGTGCCGGCGTAATCCACTCCTTTCTCGCTCTCTTGTGTTTCTTTACAACAACGTACGGAAAGCAGTATTGTAGTTACTAACCATTTTTGACATAAACAGGTTGTATGCCTAGACGGATCAGGTTCTCGGTACAGGTCATCCCACTTGCAGTTAAACATTAGAGAGCGAAAACGGAGAATATTTGGATCGTTCATACTCTACGCATGTATTTTGGAGAATTCTGCAGTTCTGGCATTGTTAATAGTGCAAAAAAAGGTAAGTGGTCACTTATACCAGAGCTGAATACTCCGGCTAATGCACTGTCAAGGGATAAATTAGTGAAACAGAGATCAATGATCGTTTTTGATGTGCTTGTTATTCTGGTAGGAGTGCTATGATGTTTTCGCAGCCATGAGACAACATTAACTCCATTAGTTTTAGCTTAATAGGACCATCTTTTGATATATCTATATTAAAATCACAAATGATATCATGAACCATCGATTAGAATTAGCATGATGTTGAAGCTTCTCTAAAAACTCAAGAAGTGAGTCAGTATTACCATCCGGGGGGCGGTAGATCAGTACTATTACAACCTTGTTGTGTATCACAGTAACTGCTTCAAAATCACTACACACAACACAATAGTCGGGCCACGCCTCATAGGGCAAATTTTGTTTGATATACAAAGATACACCGCCACCGCGTTTTTCCAGTTCTGAATACTGATTCCATATTGTAAATTTCCCAAACTGACCACGTCTGACTGTGAAGAAAACCATGTCTCGAGAAGCCCATGATATCAAAGTCATAGTTGAGGTGTACGATTCGCTTTCAATTTCCTCACCCTTGTTTCTCATACTCTGTGCATAATATGATAAAGGGAAGACCACGTTCAGAAGAAAGTTCGAGTCCGTAATCAATTCTTGAAAGAGACAGCATTGTAATGCATCGACTTGATCATCAAAACAGAAAAAAGCCATAAAGGCGATAGGGTACAGTAAAGTGTTTAAACAATCTTGTTTAGATCATCTTCAGATGCATTCGGATTGCGCGTGCTTCTGAATTCCTTCTGACAAAAATCTTTCCCTGTGAAGACCAAGTGAATCGATAGTTCGTCTCGCGTGGCTCTAGTCCTTGCCATCCAAAGGAGCTTCTTATTTGCAGGAGTTAAGTTATCAAATAGCGGATATTACGTTTTTTTTCCTTAGTTCGGCACGTTTAGCCGCCATGCTGCCTTCAAGCTCAGTCCAGTGAATCTTATCAGTATAACTGGGGGTTTCCTTTACGGGGTGGCAAGCGATGCATGCTTTCAACGTCACAGTCAGATAGTGTCTGCAGGTCAAGCCTCTTCGCAAGGTCGTTAACTCGTGACAGGGTATCCTCTTTTTCAATAAACGGCATGCCATGAATTTCCAGATTCTGGCGGCGACTATATTGCTGAAGGTCATTTAGTTCTAGGTTTAGCTTGCGAATTTCTTTTTCATCAAAATTTGTTCCACAGCTTCTACTCTGTTGCGGAGGCTTTCTATGTCTCTATCGTGCCTTGCGCTGATTTCAAGAAGCTTGTCATGCGTATCTGACATGTGCTGAATGGATTGTTCAATGCTGGTGACTGTTTGCTTTAATTCTGTAAGGTCATCGACCTTAGTTGTCAAGTGCGCCAAGGATTTGTTAATTTCCGCAAGTTGCTGGCTCAAGGCTTCCGTTAAAGCTGATTGATCAGCGTTATTATTCATCTGAGTGTTCCTAGATGAAGGCACACGGCAAGTCTGACATTTTAAGGCTTTCTTTGCCTCTTTCCCTTTCTTTTTATAGGTACGTTCACTTATTCCGATACATTCTCCGATGTGATAGCATTGCCGGCATTCTGCACATGTTATGACATCCTCATCTTCAGAAAAGTATTGTTTACAGGATTCACATACGTCACTCATTGCAGCACTTGTCTAGTCACAAAATACAAAACTCGAGGACAGCAGTAGCAGCAGGAGCAGTTGCAAGCGATAAATAACGTACCAAAACTAACCAACCTGCGCATGGGCAAGAAGATAGTTAGGACCGTGCTCCGCTGAACCGTCTGCCGCCACTGCTGCCCGAAATGTGGTTGAGTCCCACGATGCGACCGAGTATATAAAGGGCGGGGGGCGTATCACCAGCTGGTCCGTCAAGTGCCCGCGCAGCGCTGTGGTGGATATGCGGATAGTACCAACTTTCCTTGGTTTCAGTTGGTCATTCCCGGGGCAATGCAGGCTGGTATGGATGCGCGGATGACGTCCACTTTGCGGGGTTTCTGCGCATGGGCAAGAAGATAGTTAGGACCGTGCTCCGCTGAACCGTCTGCCGCCACTGCTGCCCGAAATGTGGTTGAGTCCCACGATGCGACCGAGTATATAAAGGGCGGGGGGCGTATCACCAGCTGGTCCGTCAAGTGCCCGCGCAGCGCTGTGGTGGATATGCGGATAGTACCAACTTTCCTTGGTTTCAGTTGGTCATTCCCGGGGCAATGCAGGCTGGTATGGATGCGCGGATGACGTCCACTTTGCGGGGTTTCTGCGCATGGCAAGAAGATAGTTAGGACCGTGCTCCGCTGAACCGTCTGCCGCCACTGCTGCCCGAAATGTGGTTAAGTCCCACGATGCACCGAGTCTTCAGGGTCGGGGGGGCGTATCCAAGCTGTCCTCAAGTGCCCGCGCAGCGCTGTGGTGGATTATGCGGATAAGTAATCAACTTTCCTTGTTTCAGTTGGTCATTCCCGGGCAATGCGGCTGGTATGGATGCGCGGATGACGTCCACTTTGCGGG